>JAVJIF010009921.1:0-52840 GCA_038442645.1 Agave tequilana
CGACTAATAATTTGGGATAAGTCGACTAGAGCCGAGAGTTGGTAATTTTTTGGTTCAAGGAAAATTAGTCGACTAGGGGGTCAAAATGTAGTCGACTAGGGGGGTCTAGTCGACTGGTAAAAATGGGTTAGTCGACTAAAACTGTGAAAAAAGAAAAGCTACGTTTCAAACTAAAGTGGGTTAGTCGACTAGTCTCTAGGTCCAAGTCGACTAATCCTGGAGAAAACAGAAAACAGAACAGAATTTCAGATGGTTGTTTGTTGCCTAAAAATGGGATTTTTATGACACAAGTGTATATGAATGATCTTCACATGTACACAAAGAAGTGATCTAGTTTGGTGAGTAAAAATACTCACAAGGAAAGGTTATTTGAAGGTTCTACGAGTCTTGAAGGATCGTTGCCGACGATGTCACCAACTAGGTCTTTGGCGATACCTCCGACGAAGTGAGATGCGATCCAAAACCAAGAGTGTGGTAGCTTGAGAAGAAGATGGTGAAGGCTTTGAGGTGGTTGGGAGTTAGGGATTGAGATGGAGAAGTGAAAAAAGAGAAAAGAATGTAAAGGAAAGTTTTATAGGATTTGATTTTTGTAAAGGGGATGAAATTAAAGAATTGGAGAGGGGTTTTGTGCAAATAGGGGAGGATGGGGTTGTCTCCCTTGGCCAATGGTGGCGGCCATGGAAGAAGAGAGAGAGAAAAGAGAGGCATTAATGGGAAGGGTGTGGAAATTTGGATATTTTGAAAGAAGATATTTTGGGAAGTAGGTGGAAGGAAAGAAGGAAAGAAAAAGGAAAAAGAAAAAGGAAAAGAATTGTAAAAGAAAAGATATTTTCTTAATTTTGAAAAATGAAAATATTGAAAACACTGATTCCCGGGTTTAAACGAGAATGCGGGAAAACATTCGGAAAATACCGAAATCGTCCGAAATTCAAGTATCTCGGAACGACTCGTAATTTTTACCAAAAATCAAGAATAATATAAGAAGACGTATAGTGAAATCCGTTTGAAGAAATACTTTATAGTTTTGGAACTAAAATTCCCGGAATCAGTTAACTACCGACTCCGTTGGAATTTCATAAATTTATAAAATTCTAAAAAAAAGTATTTAGATAAGAAATGTCATTCTAAGAAATAATGTCTAAAAGATTCTCTGAAATCCTAACTGTTGGGAATTAAAATTCCAGGAATCGATCAGCGATACTGGTCGACACCGTTTTGAAGAAATTCATTTTAATTCTAGAAAATTCCAGAAATTCACCTAAAATCTAATATATTAGAAAATGATATTTGAAATTGAAATGGTCAAATACGGGAAGTAAATCGAAAAATACGATCGAAAAATCAGAATACGCAACTTAGTACGTATTTCGGAAACAGGGTATTACAATCTACCCACCTTACAAAAATTTCGTCCTCGAAATTTCATAAGGTGAAGGGTAACAGGAATGGTAACAGATAGATAAGGCTAGGAAGAAAGATAACGAATAGAAAAGAGTAAAAGGAAAGAGTCTTACCAATCAAGATGAGAAGAGTTGAGGATAACGCTCTCGGATGACGTCCTCTCGTTCCCAAGTGGCCTCTCCTGGCGCATGGCGGTTCCAAGATACCAACACTAAAGGTATGGCTTTGTTCTTCAGTGTCTTCACACTTCTATCCAATATGGCCATCGGCTGCTCCTGATATGATAAATCCGGTTGTAGCTCCAGCTCGGAAGATCCAAAATATGGCTATCATCCTTACATACCTCCTCAACTGAGACACGTGGAAAACATTATGAACTCCGTCCAACGATGGCGGCAACGCCAATCGATAAGACACATCTCCACTCGATCCAATATCTCGAATGGGCCGAATATCTCGGACTTAGTTTCCCACGAGTGCCGAACCGGATTACTCCTTGGTAGGTGAAATCTTCAAGAACACATGATCTCCAACTCCGAATTCCAATGGCCTCCTCTGCAAATCTGCCCAGCTCTTCTGCCGACTCTGAGCTGCCTTGAGATGATCTCTGATAACTCTAACTTTCTCTGTGGTCTGGATCAAAATCTCTGGCCCCAATAGACTCCTCTCACCGACTTCATCCAACAAATCGGTGACCGCATTTCCTCCCATACAGTGCCTCAAAAGGTGCCATCTTAATACTTGCCTGATAACTGTTGTTATAAGAAAACTCAGCCAAGTGAAGATGATCTCCCATGAACCCCTGAACTCAATCATGCAGGCTCTAAGCATGTCCTCGAGGATCTGGATGGTCCTCTCAGATTGTCCGTCTGTCTGAGGATGATAGGCTGTACTGAACTTCAGACGAGTTCCCAGACTCTCTTGGAGACTCTCCCAGAAATGAGATCTGAATCTGGTATCTCTATCGGATACAATACTGACTGGAACTCCATGCAGACGAACTATCTCCTTCACATACTTATGCCAGAACTTCTGTAGTCTGACCCACCCTGAATGGTATGAAATGAGCTGACTGGTGAGACGATCAATGATCACCCACACAGCATTATTACCTTTGGGACTACGAGGGTAATGCCGTGACAAAGTCCATAGTGATGTGCTCCCACTTCCATTCAGGTATTGGCAAAGGATGAAGAAGCCAGCTGATCTCTGATGCTCAATCTTTATTTGCTGGCACACCAAGCACTTAGCTACAAACTGAGCTATCTCTCTCTTCATGGCATTCCACCAAAAGTGCTTCTTCAAGTCCTGGTACATCTTTTTCCTCCTGGATGTATAGAATAGGCTGAACTGTGTGCTTCCTCCAAAATCTTGTCTAACTTCCCCTTGGGGAACACAAAGCCTACCTCCAAAGTACAATGCACCATCCGGACGAATACAGATATCCGTCCTCAATCCAGCCTCTACCTGAGTTCTGAATGTCTGAAGTCTGGGGTCCTTCTTCTGAGCTTCCTTGATCTCTTCTATCAATGAAGACTGGATCTGCAAGGTCATAAGCTGTCCTGTCTTCTCAGCTCCTCGAACCACCATCAAGTCCAATCTGATAAAGTCCTGAATCAACTCCTTCTGTTGAGTGATTTGGACTAACACTCTGTTCTCTGGCATCCTGCTCAGGGCATCTGGAACTGTATTGACCTTGCCTGGATGATATTGCAAGTCAATGTCATAGTCTGCCATCAGTTCCAACCACCGCCTCTGCCTCATGTTCAACTCTTTCTGTGAAAAGATATACTTGAGGCTCTTGTGATCTGTATATATCAGCACTTTATCTCCCAGAAGATAGTGCCTCCAAATCTTCAAGGCAAAGATCACTGCCGCCAACTCCAAGTCATGAGTTGGGTAATTCCTCTCATGAGGCTTCAATTGCCTAGATGCATATGCTATAACATGATCATGTTGCATAAGTACACATCCTAGGCCTTTACCTGATGCATCACTAAAGATGACCATCCCTCCTCTCCCTGAGGGAGTTCTCAAGATAGGAGCTGAAATGAGCTTCTGCTTCAACTGCTCGAAGGCTGCATCACACTCCTCTGTCCATATGTACCTTACTCCTTTCCGGGTGAGCTGGGTTAACGGAGCTGCAATCCGAGAGAAATCCTGGACGAAGCGTCTGTAATATCCAGCTAGTCCAAGAAAACTCTTATCTCCGTCACCGTCCTCGGAACTGGCCAATCCTTTACTGCCTGGACTTTGCTCGGATCAACTGAGATACCTTCTGCTGACACCATATGTCCAAGAAATGCTATACTGTCCAGCCAGAATTCACACTTACTTCTCTTGGCATGAAGCTGCTCCTGCTGAAGTGTCTGCAACACAATCCTCAAGTGTTCAGCATGCTCCCTATTGTTCTTTGAATAGATCAAGATGTCGTCGATGAAAACAACAACAAACTGATCCAAGAAGGGCGAGAAACACTCGGTTCATCAAGTCCATAAACACTGCAGGGGCATTAGTGACTCCGAAAGGCATAACAAGAAACTCATAGTGGCCATATCGGGTCCTGAATGCCGTCTTCGGTATGTCCTCCTTCTTCACCCTCAGCTGGTGGTAACCCGACTGTAAATCCAATTTGGAGAACACACGGGCTCCATTAAGCTGATCAAATAGATCATCAATCCTGGGAAGGGGATACCTGTTCTTGATGGTGACCTTGTTCAATTCCCTGTAATCAATACAAAGTCTCTTACTACCATCCTTCTTGTTGGCCAACAGTACTGGAGCTCCCCATGGTGAAGTACTTGGCCTAATCACTCCCTTATCTGAATACTCCTGCAGCTGCTTCTTCAGAATCTCCAACTCCGTCGGTGCCATCCTGTACGGAGCCTTGGATATAGGTGCTGCTCCTGGAATAGTCTCGATGGAGAACTCAATCATCCTGACAGGTGGCAGTCCTGTGATCTCAGCAAACACCTCCGGGAATTCATCCCACACCGGCACCTTCTGCTTCTGAACCTCCGAAGAAGTAATCTGAGACTTTCCCTTGGTGGTCTTCACTTCTCCACTAAACTGGAACTCTGGTTGAAGTGGAATTCTAAACTTGATCTTCTTCTCCCTACAATCAATCACAGCATAGTACTGACTGAGCCAGGTCATGCCTAAGATCACGTCGTACCCTTTGGTGTCTAGTACGAGCATATCTATGGCCATGGTCTTATCACACAGTTCTACTGGACAATCAGTACACACTCTAGATGATATGACTACCCATTCCCTATACTTATCTCCCATTTGTGGTCTAAAGCCTTAACAGGTATTGAATGTAAAGCCACAAATTTATCTGAGATGTAACAGTGGGATGCACCCGAATCAAATAAAGCGAGAACAGGCTTTGCATGAACTCTGATGTTACCTGTAATCACCTCCTCTGAAGCCTCAGCCTCTGCTTCCGTCAAGTTGTAAGCCTGACCTCTGCCACGCCCTGTTGACGTCCTACCTCCTCTCTGTACTGGGCGAATGACATGCTGTGGAGGAAGGGGTGCTCTCCTCATCACCGGTCCCTGGCTTCTCTGCCCAAGTGGCCCTGGTACTGCCCGCTGTCCACTCGGTCCTGGAAGTAATGGCAAGGTCTGGTTGGCTATCTCCAATCTCCTGTGTGGACAAGCCCCTATAGAATGATCTCTGGAACCACATATCAGGCACCACCCATTTGCTCTACGGCAATTTGCTCGAGTGTGTCCTGGTTTCAGACAGAAGTTGCAGAAGGTAGATGGTTGGGCTGTCTGGTAAGGAGCCGGTCTGAAAGGTTGCCTCTGAATCTTCGCTGCTCTAAATGGGCCCCCTCTTCCCATGGGTACAAACGGCCTCTTCATGGCCTGGTTCTCTTGCTTCCTCTGTAACACCCGCTCTACCTCTCGAGCGACGGTGAGAACCTCAGAATAGGTCTTCATCTGTTGAGACATCAAGAAGGCCTGTAAGTCCAACTGCAAGCCCTGCTGAAACCTGCTTGCTCTCTTCTCTTCGTCCGTCACCATATATGGCGCGAAGCGGCTCAATCTGAGAAACTCCGCGGCATACTCGTCCACGGACTTGTTCCCCTGCTGGAGTCTGATGAATTGCTCCTCCATATCTTTCTGCGCTGTAGCAGGGAAAAAAGCGGCTGTAGAAACTCTTGGAGAACGTATCCCAAGAGATAGGTCTCTCCAAGCGGGCCTCCTCTGCAAGCCACCAAGTCCGAGCTATGTCTTTAAGCTGAATCTTGGCGACTTCAACTTGGTTCTCCTTCGGGACACGGGCTGCATTTAGTAGGTCTGTCGTGTCCGTCAACATTGCTCCGCCTCCAATGGTTTCTCGCTCCCCGTGAATATAGCAGGCTGTAGTCTTCTGAAGTCCGACACATTCCCGGGCTTCTGTTCCTTCGGGGCTGCTAACTCTTGTCTAAGGAGCTCGGTCTGCTGCTGCTGATTTTCCATCTGCTGTTGCTGGTTCTGCATCTGCTGTTGTTGGTTTTCCACCATAGTCTGAATGATTCTCAGGACATCAGCATTCTCTCCTCCTACGGGTCCATTGGGCACCTGCCCGATGTTGTTACGACCCGATCGTCTCTCCATACCGTATGATAACTGGAATTGGAAACAATTGAAAGGAGTTTAGGATACGAAGGAATTGATCAATGAAGGAAGCAAGAAGGACTCTATAACTTTGTACATTGTAGTTGGCATAAGCAAAATACTAGAATTTGCCACTTGATTGTACTTTAGGTTTGAGAGCCTAGGCTCTGATACCAACCTGTAACGCCCCGATTCCACGGATACGGGGACGTCACTGCGACGTATATACGTAGGTCAGAAGAAGCCCCCACGTATATACGCTGAGCATAAAAGTACAATAAGGAAACAGAGTACAACACAAAGCATGGTGTATTCATAGGCCAACTATAAAAGTACTAATACAAAGTTATACAAGTTATGATAACTATTACACTTTACAAGTGTTTTGTTTTCACAACCAAGTCCAAAAGAATATATACAAAGATATACACAAGGCGCTCACGTAAGAGATGGAGACTCGTGAGCCAAAAAGAGGAGTACGGCACGAGGGAACTAGAGCTGGTCAGCCTGCTCACTGAAGTATGCCTGATCTTCCGTGGAAGGATCCACTTCGTTCCAGGTCTCGGAATCTGAATATGCAAATCCAAGGAATCAAGACATATAAACAATAGATGGCTACAGCCAAGTGGCCAAGGAACGAGTACAAGTAAGATGGGTCTATATAAGGTATATCAACTAACAGATATGAAAAGCATGAATAGATAAAGTCGTACTATAGATCTACAATTAACGTTTTATTATTATTACTTGTTTTACTCGGATATCTAGCTATGTGGTCCAGCGTCCCAGTGCACATAGATCCATATCATAGTAATACAAGGTTGTTGTTGGAAATCAGCGGTTGTATCGACGAACTATGTTTACAGTGGACCCCGTACATACCCGGGATAACGGCCATTGATTGTTCCGTTGCTTGGTGACGGAAGCCAGCCGCTAGGCTCAACTGGAGGGACTTATGTATGCCCTTTTCATGATGGTACCAGAAATAAAGGGAGCAAGCACTCCCCTCGGTCCCCTGGAGGCCCACAGGTTAGACCGGAACATGGGTTGCACAACACTCCTAAAAGCCACTGTAAACACGAACACATCGATATCCGCATGTCTTCCCCCGGACCCAATGTAAATTGGTCTATTTTATACAAAAGTCGAGTCTATCATGCTTGATGTAAGTGATGGCATGATAAGGTGGAGATGTATATATTAATTAACAAGTCCTAACATGAAAATACATGGTAACAAGTCATGGAGTATAAGTGGTGAGATCCAACGAGTAATATGTCATGAGGTATCGATTATGAAGCATAAACATGAACAAAGTATCACATGCATAGAGGTTAAAGTCCAAAATCAGAAAAGGAAACAACTAAGTTAAATAGTCAGAATTAGTCGACTAGGTGGGAGATTAGTCGACTAATAAGGGTCTTCAGTCGACTAATAGTCCGCAGGAGTCGACTAAAGTGGTTTTCCAGAGAGTTTGGTAGTCGACTTGGGTTGGAAGGGTAGTCGACTTGGTGAACTATAAGTCGACTAACGGGTACGCAAGTCGACTAAATCTGTGATATAAAAAGTTGGGATTAATTTCCGGGACATGTTAGTCGACTAGGGTACTATGTATAGTCGACTAGAGGTCTCTGGTCGACTAATAATTTGGGATAAGTCGACTAGAGCCGAGAGTTGGTAATTTTTTGGTTCAAGGAAAATTAGTCGACTAGGGGTCAAAATGTAGTCGACTAGGGGGGTCTAGTCGACTGGTAAAAATGGGTTAGTCGACTAAAACTGTGAAAATCAGAAAAGCTACGTTTCAACTAAAGTGGGTTAGTCGACTAGTCTCTAGGTCAAGTCGACTAATCCTGGAGAAAACAGAAAACAGAACAGAATTTCAGATGGTTGTTTGTTGGCCTAAAAATGGGATTTTTATGACACAAGTGTATATGAATGATCTTCACATGTACACAAAGAAGTGATCTAGTCTTGGTGAGTAAAAATACTCACAAGGAAAGGTTATTTGAAGGTTCTACGAGTCTTGAAGGATCGTTTGCCGACGATGTCACCAACTAGGTCTTTGGCGATACCTCCGACGAAGTGAGATGCGATCCAAACCAAGAGTGTGGTAGCTTGAGAAGAAGATGGTGAAGGCTTTGAGGTGGTTGGGAGTTAGGGATTGAGATGGAGAAGTGAAAAAAGAGAAAAGAATTGTAAAGGAAAGTTTATATAGGATTTGATTTTTGTAAAGGGGATGAAATTAAAGAATTGGAGAGGGGTTTTGTGCAAATAGGGGAGGATGGGGTTGTCTCCCTTGGCCAATGGTGGCCGGCCATGGAAGAGAGAGAAAAAGAGAGGCATTAATGGGGAAGGGTGTGGAAATTTGGATATTTTGAAAGAAGATATTTTGGGAAGTAGGTGGAAGGAAAGAAGGAAAGAAAAAGGAAAAAGAAAAAGGAAAAGAATTTGTAAAAGAAAAGATATTTTCTTAATTTTGAAAAATGAAAATATTGAAAACACTGATTCCCGGGTTTAAATCGAGAATGCGGAAAACATTTCGGAAAATACCGAAATCGTTCGAAATTCAAGTATCTCGGAACGACTCGTAATTTTTACCAAAAATCAAGAATAATATAAGAAGACGTATAGTGAAATCCGTTTGAAGAAATACTTTATAGTTTTGGAACTAAAATTCCCGGAATCAGTTAACTACCGACTCCGTTGGAATTTTCATAAATTTATAAAATTCTAAAAAAAAGTATTTAGATAAGAAATGTCATTCTAAGAAATAATGTCTAAAAGATTCTCTTGAAATTCCTAACTGTTTGGGAATTAAAATTCCAGGAATCGATCAGCGATACTGGTCGACACCGGTTTTGAAGAAATTCATTTTAATTCTAGAAAATTCCAGAAATTCACCTAAAATCTAATATATTAGAAAATGATATTTGAAATTGAAATTGGTCAAATACGGGAAGTAAATCGAAAAATACGATCGAAAATCAAAATACGCAACTTAGTACGTATTTCGGAAACGGGGTATTACATCTTTGTTCCCCTATTTTTCTCCTCCACTCCTCCTTTTCCCCCCAAATATCTAATTCCACTGCTTCTCTCTCCTTTGCAAATGCCAACCTCCCCAGACGCGCATCTCATCAGATCCAAACGCGTGGCTCAATTGAGTGAGACGCGGGTCTCATTATTCTCAAACTCTCACTTACACACACACACACATCATATATCATCTTTGTTTCTGTCTCTCACTTTCCCTCACACTGTCAACTCCTTATATCTTCTCCCTTATACCAGCACCCACGACAACTGACCCAACACAGCGGCGCCTCCTCCCTCCGGCGTGCTCACTAGCGGTGGACCCCACACCCCTTCTCCTCCTTCACCCTCTCTAACTCATCCATCATTATCAATATCCTCTCCATCTTCTTCCTTCTTCACAATCACCAACTTACACCCATCACCATTATCTCCATCTTCTTCATCACCATCACCACCACGTCCACTACTACCTTCGCCGGCCTCTCTCCTCTGGCGAACTCCACCATTCCAAACCCTCTGCGACTTTTGAAACCACGGCGCCCACTATCTCCTTCTCTCCCTTCCACCACTAACGACACCACCCCTTCTTCTGCTTTGGCAGGACGGCGTCGCTGCCGGCCACCTGTGGACGGCGCCTCCCCCGGGCCTACGGCCTGGCCGTAGGCACCCTCGCGCAACCCCTTCTTTCTCTTTTCTCTTTCTTTTTTCCTTTAACTTTCTTCCTCTCTCTTTCTCCCCCTTTCTCTTGCATTCTCTTCTTTTCTCTCTCTTTCTTTCTTTTCTTCTCTCCCTCCCTGGTCTGGTCTGCACTCTCCCTCCCTCTCTGTCTACTCTCTCTTCTGCTCTCTTAATCTCTCTTTCTCCTCTCTATCTCTCTCTCACTTTCGCTCACTCTCTCTCGCTTACCCTCTCTCTTTCCTCTATCTCTCTAATTGGTTGCACGTGCACGTGCGTGTTTTTAGAATTTTGGATTTCACAGCGTATTTCTTGGTTTGAGGCAAGTGTTTTCTCGCTTTATGTGTTACCCTGCTTCGTATTTTAGGACATTTTTGTACATGTATTCTGCTGTGATATCTGCTCTATTATCATGCGTGGCCGATCCTTCATGATCATTAGTCTCCGGACTTAAATCCCTTGGGTTTTCAACTCCGTCAGGAACCTAAGTCGTGTGACTGTGTAATTAGCCTATTGTACACCTCATCAGACACGACTTACTAAGCTTTCGCTTTGCTCAGTCTTCAGACTTAAACCCTTTAAATTTTACTAGCAATACCGTGTGTCTGCGAGCTGAGCTCAATTGCATAACCTTGTCAGGTACGGTCTAGCTATGTCCCCGCTTGCTCATCTTTCAGGCTTAACCGCTTGGCGGTTCTCTTACTTATTATTTATATATGCATGTATTGTTTGGTACTAACACCTTCTGCAGGTACTTACTTAGCCTTCGGGCTTAACCACTTTGTGATTTTACTATAGCATCTGGGTTTAACCTCATTGAGGTCTATTAAAGTCCCCTGGACTTTTCATACGCTACGCCTAGTAGGCGGACCTAGCGTTCAACACTTCACCGCTAACTCTGTTCGAACATAATTACTCCGTCAGCGCGGTTGATCGATGGAAAGCGTGCACGAAAATGTGTATTTTGTAAAATCAGTGAAAGTATTATGTTGCTTTGGCTTCCTCGATATTTCTGTTATAGCATATAGGCTATACGGGTTGAATCCATAGGGACAGGAGGCGATAGAAGTATTAACTGTGTGTGTCACCT
Source organism: Agave tequilana (assembly GCA_038442645.1). Taxonomy (NCBI): domain Eukaryota; kingdom Viridiplantae; phylum Streptophyta; class Magnoliopsida; order Asparagales; family Asparagaceae; genus Agave; species Agave tequilana. The sequence goes on from JAVJIF010009921.1 coordinate 10,813, forward strand.
TAGTTGTTAACACCTTCTTCTTTGTTTAAGAAAAGGAAAGAAAACAAGGAGGAGGAGAAGAAAACGGTAGAAACGGCGAAGTGAAAGAAATAGTGTCAGTGAAGGAAAACAAGAAAATAGAAACGAAGTAAAACATGAAAGAGACAAAGTGGAAAGTGAAGGTAAAAATGTGGTGAAGTGATTTGGAAAATGAAAAGAGATGAAACTTGTGGTGAAGAAATGAAAATAAATGGTGAACGAAGAAGAAGATGAAAACAACGATGATAAAATGGTTTTGAAATTGATTTTAAAAACACTATAAAAGAGAAGAAAACTCATGGCTACTAACTACTAATTACTCTACTAATCATACTAATCTCTTAGTGATAGTTGCCTCACATGGATCCTTGGCCATCACTAATCATTGGCTTCAAGAGACGTTACAAAGTATGATCTATAAGATTATTTTCCACATTCAAACTCAATTAACAAGATGCGAGCTACTATTAATTCATCAAAACCGGTTAGAGATAAGCATGAAATAAAGTATGAAATACAAGTTAGTTTGTTAGTGAGTTAGATGTTAGAACCCATCATCATGAGGCATCAATGTGGTTCTTGAAATAGAAAGGCCTTGTAGAGGCTATTAGATTCATGTATATTATCAAATAAGTAGTTAGATGATTAGTGGTTAGTAGTTGATTGCCATCGGAGAAAAGTTAGCTAAGCCTCCAAAAATACATCAAAGCAGATACAATAAAAAGAAAGGATGAACCTTTACATAGACTGTCACACTTTAGTACAAAGAACTCTCTCATTCTCCCATGAATCAATCTCTGGTCTAATCTTAGATCTAAAAGAAAAGAAAAATACAAGAAAATAAAAGAGAAAAGAAGAGAAAAACTTGCACTAATGAGGAGAGAAACCTAGCTTACTGCTCTCTAACCTCTCGTTCTGATTTTCAACATGGATATTTATAGGTAAAAAAAGTATCTGGAAGACGAGATGGAGCTACGCGTCAAAGACCAGGGCCTCTGACCCTGATCTTGCTATGAGAACGTAGCAATTGCCAAATTTTCGCGGCTTGATCAGAGCCAGAGGCCCTAATCTTTGTCAGTTGTCTCCTCTAGCTTCTAGGAGCTTCTGTGTATTTCTATTTTTTGGTAATTTGACTTGTATTTCTCCAGATTCATCCTCAATTTCAGGATCCGATGTATCTTCTAGAAGCTCTTTTGCTTGGTCTGTAAGAAATCCAGATTAATTACCCAAAATGATTTTAATTAAGCTCTTATTGCATCTTTGCCCCTAGACTCTTGTTTATCTACATAAAAGACCAAAACATGCGTAAGAAAAAATATTTTGTTCATAATTGGGTAGGAAAATGCGATATGAAGATGCAGAATTGTAGACTAATTACGTCATGTGCGGTAGCATAGCGTTCATACGCTCGCTTTTGACATGTGCGTTTAGCTGTGCCGCGAGCGGTAACCGTGCTGAACGTGATGGCGTCAATGTTGTGCGTTAGTTTTGCTCCAGCCTTGTTTAAGCTTCGCTTGGATGATCGCTTATTTGCTTGCCCGATTGCCTGCTTGATAATTAACTATTATTCTTTTTTTAATGGTTGTGAAGAGTTTGAAACCATTACTTATAATGTTTTTCAAAGCTATATTTTTTCTGTATTCGTATTGATCTCCTGTATCGATACTATTGTTCTGTATTCATACCAATTCTTTGTATCGATACCATTTTCCTGTATTGTGATACATGATAGTTGATATCTACTGTACTAATCACTTGACATACTATCACATGCTATGTTGATCACCTGACACCTGACACCTGCATGCTATCACCTGACATTTGTATATTATCACTTGTCGTCTGCCATACTTAATACTTAACTTATGATTATTATATTACGAGAATCCTGTAACTGCTATCCTGTATTATATACACCGATTCTATATCTCTCGTACTCATGTACTCCTATTACTCTTGTAACTTCTGAACCTGTCATGCTTCTGCTATTTCCATAAATTGATAATTACATAATAAACTATAAAAAAACCAACTTATATTGGGTAAGGGGAAACTAATGGACTTCAATTACTGTATATGTTTATAGTGGTATTAGGTATGTTGTGCAACTAAAACTTTGATTTTACCTGTGGGGCTCCAGGTATTCCACTGGGTTTGCTGCCACCCCGATTACTAACTTCTTGCATGGCATATAAATAAGACCCTTTGCCCCTGAATTGTCTCGCGGAAGGTTCTGTATCAGCAACGGAACATCCTTAGCTGTGGTCCCAGGTATGTATAAGACCCATTGTAAATATAACCCTTTGGTTTCATTATCAGTTTTCAATAACATCTCGTCTAGCTAATATTTGGATGTATGTGTGAAGGTTTGGATACATACCGAGACATACGAGTCAGATGAAAGACATAATGACAATAAGATACCAATTAGTAATTCGTTGTATTATTTTGCAGATCAAGTTGCATACACTCGGATTACAGTAATGTGAAGTATATGGTATACATATGAGGGTTTTCTTATTTGGATTATTCCTTTGACGTTTCAATCTCATGAATTCGTCTATTTAGCCCGTTCAAATAGTTTTGTCGCATTTGTATATCTCATCACTTGATGCTTCATTTCTTGCTCATGCGTGTTTGTGCTCACGATATGATTTTCAAGACATGCTTTTCAATTCGGATTTATCAGTACACGTTTGTTTTCTATGCACGCTACTTGGCACTCGTCTCACCACTCGTTTGGTTGCTTCTGACAACCATGGACCTGTATGTTCATATTTCAGAGCTTCGAGCTTGTGGATTCTCTCGGTTGTTGTCAGAGATGCGCAGTGATAGAGTGGATCATCGATAAACCGTCTGGAGCCCTTTTCTTCCAGGCCCCTTGCTCGGCTCTCGAGTTTTCCTTTTGTAACTCGTGAGCGATCTTTGGTACTGTTCATTCTAGTATCTCTTATTGTATTCATATTTTGCGCCTCTTGATGATGTAATATTCGTGTAACATTGGATCACATTTTGTGATAATTTTGTAATTATACTCTTCTATTGGAATGTATAATGCACCACGTACTTTCGTATTCTAATTCCTACCTGTACTGATGCTTAACGTATGTATGTGAGGGTATTATCGCCCTTGTATATACGCTGCAGTAACATCTCCATACCTGCGAGATCAGGGCATTACACGTCTACTCCGAGTGGGAAAATCCAACCAACGGAGTGGCGATCCGACATGGATCCGACGGATGAAAACTGCCTAGGGTTTATACTGCCTAGGGTTTATCCACCCGTGGGTCAGATGAGAGGAGCTCGTAGGTTAGTGTTTGTATTTCTGAGTGGGAAAAAAATCTCATTAATGGAACATCAAACGTGGGCTCTGAGAGGGAAAAAACCTTGCGGTAGAGCAGGGATTTCGAGTGGAGAAAATCCCACTGTGGAGGGTTTCGATTCCCGTAGGCTAATTGAGAAAGGGCCCAAAGGCAGGTCTGTATTGCCGTCTCCGAGTGGGGTAAATCCCATCAGCGAAGCGTACAGACACAGTTCTCTGAGTGGGAAAATCTCATCAGCGAAGCGTACAGACACAGTTCTCTGAGTGAGAAAATCTCATCAGCGGAAGGACCGACTCTGAGTTGGAGAAATCTCAGCAACGGAATAGTTTCGAGTAGGAAAAATCCCATTAACGAAACGTCTAGACACAATCCTCCAAGTGGGGGAAACCGCATCAGCGGAACGATCGACTCCTTGTTGGGAAAATCCTAGCAGCAGAGCAGTTCCGAGTGAAAAAAATCCCATCAGCGGAACGTCTAGCTTGGAAGGTATATAATGGTTAGGAGCAGAAAAATAATTTTATTTAATATTGGAGTGGAAGACATGAAATTGGAATATAAGATGTGGTAGGGACAAGAAACTGCCATATTCTTGGAAACGTGGAATCACTCAATCGCTCTGTATTGGGTGATCAGATGTTGTGGTTGGACATAGGCGGTTTCCCCTGTGGCGAGGAGGAGCCGATGTCCTCGATGGTATGCGACTGATCGTTGGTTAGTGGAGAGACCGTGCCCCTAGCAGTTCTGACACCTTTACCTTTGGATACTGCACTGTTTGACGACTCGCTTTCTTGGGGCCAGTGTCGATGTTGAAGAGGCTTTTTGAGGAAGATTTTTGGGGTTTTAGGGGAGAAATCTCAAGTGTTGGGACTCATCTTTCAACGAAAGTACCAGTTTGTGGTGGAGATTTTCCGCTACGAATGATTATACAGTCGATTCACACTACAAGCAAGAGTAGGAAAGTGGGGTGTTAGTGTGAAAATGACCATAATACAGACAATAGATGGAGACATATGATTTTTGCGTTCAAATCAGAAAAAATTATGGGAAGGAGGAGGATGAAAGTTCACTATAATTCACAGGTTTACAGGAATTACATGAATGTGTTGATATTTCATTGAGTTTAGATTTTGTGGATGGAAAAGTCCTCCTTCTCGATAGAGGAGAAAGTCTATTCGTACTGAACTATTGGCATGGTGGCGGATGAGGTGCTAGCAAGATTTGTGCAACTGCATATGAAGATTTGCGTAACTGCACGATTTTCATGTGCACATTTGTTGTAACAGCCGTGATTATGAGTGCTTGACTGTTGGAATCACATGCATTGAATTTCTTCATTGTCCATAACTGTCTGTCTTGAATGCAAGGTCGTTGCGCGCCTTCAACGTGGGAGAGGGGGAGGTGACGTAATTGCAGGCAGAGATCTCAGTAGTCGCTGTTGGAGAAATCGAGAAATCTTGAACTATGGGTGACTCCCGAGGGTGATGTCTTAAGAACAGGAGGTAGCTCCTAAATGACTCTGGGTGACAGAGCTTGTAGGGAAGGACCGAGAGCTGCGGGTCTCCCAGTGGGATATTGTCAATTGCAAGGACACGTGTCAACATCTTGGCGAGTGGTCAATTTTTGACCACTACAATTTACATGATGAGTACATCTCAAGAGATTGAAATGGCCGCTTTGAGTTTATAGTTTGCTGCATCTGTATCATTGATAAACATAAAATCAAGTGCTAAACTCGAGTTCATGATGGAGAGATTGAGTATCAAAACTCGATTCAGGACTACAAACGGAGTGTCAAAACTCCCGAGGAGTGGCGATGAACATTTCAGCAATGGCGAGGATCAACTGGTGGCTTAAGTGTTTTCTAGAACACAATAATAAGATTTGAAACATGATAATATTTTAAATATTGGCTACAATATGAGCACAAAAGTGGGAAAATAAATGCCTACATTTGCTTAAGGATCCTCAATTAAAAAAGACCAAAATTACAACAATTGACATGAATATTTTCTCTTTGGGAAACCAATATTTTCTCCCACTAATGTATTTTCAGCCAAATAGGTTACGACAATTAACAAACCAACATCTAACTAAAAATCATTTATTTTAAGTGGTATCTCTCATTACTTTAACAAAATTTAAGATCTCAATGATTTTGAGGATGGAGTGCCCTTAATCGAGTTATTTTTTTTTTTTTTTTTTTACGCGGCCGAATACGAATTTAGAGAAATTAGCAGTGCGATTCCCAAGATAAAAGACAAGTTATCACATAAACTACGGAATTGGGGGAAACCACGTTGGCATGAAAACGCCCTTGCCAGCACTAACGGATATGCCCGCTAATTGCCATGTTGCCACTTGTGCAAGTCATTTTCTCAGCCGGAGCAGACTGCCGCTCTTGGAACGGACGAACAAAAATCCAATAAAAGTAGGACAAGTAAGTTGACTTCCGAGACCTCCGAAGCTGGCTCAGCTCCAATTTCCAGGCGTACACGACGGGGACAGTTTCGTAATTTGATGCAACTGGATATCGGAGAGACTAGAGAGGCGGCCAGATAGAAAGAGTGACGAGGAGAGAATAAAGAGGAAAGCGACGCTTTGGGCGGTTTAGGCGGTTGCTATTCTTCCTCTGCTGCTCTCTTTTCTACTTTGAGTATTTAAAAAAATAAAAAGGCGAGAAATAGAAATAAATCGAGAAATTAATTAAATTTTTTTTTTTGGTTAAGATCGTGAAAAAAAAAGTAGGGATCTTCTCTTGCTCAATGCGTTTGAAATTTATCTCTTTCTATTTTCTCACTCATTTTCCGTTTTCCTTTGCTCATTATTCGCAGATTGGATTCGGGTCGCCAACGGTGCAGGTTAGGGTTTCGCTCTCTCTTTCTCGCTGATGCTCGCATTGTCGATTCCTTTGTTGTGTTTGATAATTGGATGCTAATTCCTCTTTATTTCTTGATTTTTTTTCTTTTATTCTCGTTGCATCAGTTCGGTTTCTGTTTCTTTTCTCCAATTGTTAATGTGGATCCTTTAAATTGACAAATTTAGGTTTTTGATGTGTAAAAAGTCCTGGTGCTATTTACTCAGGTCTATTTGTCCTCACTACTGTGTTGAAATTTGGGTCGAACAAATAGTTACACATCTGTTAGACATGGGGATGATGTTGCGTATATAAGGGTTTGGACAATTCTACCTAGAATACTAGTCTTTTAGAGGCGTGTCCCAAGTCCTTCAATTGGTATCAGAATTTTTCAGATTTCGACGGGGAGTTTCATTCCAGCAGAGCAAATCGCTTTGGAGGACTCTACAGTTTCGTTTGGAGGTAAAGATCTGATTTTTTTTTATTTGGATTTGTTTTCACTAATCATTTTCTGCATTTGCTTTGAGTAATCTACTATGGAGATGGCCGAAAATAGCCAATCATCGGTGAAATTCGTGAGTCATTTTTCTAACAAAAATTGATGTTGTGAAGTTTGACGGCATGAATAGTTTCGGGATGTGGAGGTCTGAGGTGATGAATGCACTGACTGCATCAAATCTTGAAGACTTTCTACTATTGGAAGAAAAACCAGATGAGACTTATGAAAAAGACTGGGACAAGATGAATCGGACAATGTGTGCGCCATCATGTCTTGTTTGACACAAAACATTAAGTATCATGTGTTGTATGAGACTTTCACAAGGAAGATCTGAGAGATTCTCGAAAAGAAGTACATGACAAAGATCATCGAGACTCGATTGCATCTGAAGAGGAAGCTTTACCTCTTCCAATTGAAGAGCGGACTCGCCATTGATGATCACATGAATAATTATATGAAGCTTCTTGCAGACCTAGTTAATGTGTGTGATGATCGAAGAAGAGGATAAGGCGTTGATTCTTTGAATTCTCTTCTTAATGAAAAGTATGAGACCTTCGTCTTAACCTTGATCAATGGTAAACAAACACTTAACTATAGTGATGTGTCGGTTGCTCTTGTGAATTACGAAGTGAGAAGGAAAGACAGTTTTCTTTCAAAGTACAACAACAGATGCAATGACTGCAAGAGTGATGTGTTCCAATCATAAGAAGAACAAGGGAGAGTTTGAAAAGTCTAAAACTTGTGGTTGTGAAGATTTGAAGGAAAACTAGTGTGCTTTCTACAGAGAAGAACACTGGAAGATTGATTGTTCAAAGATTAAGCCGAAGAAAAAAGAGTTTAAATTAGAAGCCAACATCGTACATGCGTATGGTAATGATTCTGACTCACCTGGTTATTCACTTTCTATCACCTCTACTGATTGTTGTTTAGAGAAATTCGAGTAAATTTTAGATACGGGTGTTACCTATCATGTTTGTCCCAAACGAGAGTGATTTTTTAGTTTTGAAAAACTAGATGGAGGCTTGGTGTGTTCGGCAATAGACACACATGCCAGATTGAACGGATATGTATAATTCGTATCAAGTTGCTTGATGGGATAATACGAGAGCTAAAAGATGTGAGGTATGTATATCAGTTACAGAATAATTTGATTTCGGTTGGAGATTTGAAAGTACAGGGCCTTAGAGAGACTCTCGAAGAAGACGTTCTCAAGATGTCTAGTGGCTCATTGATAGTTCTGAAAGGCACTCGATGCAACAACCTGTACTACTTAAAAGGTAGCGCAGTTACAGAAAAATTGGCAGCTTCAGAATATTTGAAAGACGACTCGACTAGGTTATGACAGATGAGGCTCGGATAAGTTGGTTTGAACTCCTTAGAAGCATTTGCAAAGTAAGGATTATTAGAAACTGCATCTACCTACAAATTGAAATTGGTGGATATGGTGTTCTAGACAAGAAGACGAAGGTAAAATTTGGCATCTCAACTTACTGCTTAGAATATCTCTTGATTGTGTTCATGTTAGATATGGTGTTCTGAAAAAGAAGACGAAGGTAAAATTTGACATCTCAACTCACTGCTCAGAATGTCTCTTGATTGTGTTCACGTTAATGTTTGGGGTCTTACCAAGACTACATCACTTGGAGGCCATCAATACTTTGTCTCGTTAATTGATAATGTATTTAAGCGATGTTGGGCATACACTATGAGACAAAAGTTTAAAGTCCTATATATGTTCGTGAAGTGGAAGAATATGATGGACAAACAGACTGATAAGAAGATTAAGATGCTCCAAATTAATATTAGAGAGTATAAGGATTAATTCTTACAATTTGGACAGAATAATGAGATTGGTATTCACTTCAAAAATGGTAAACATGGGTGACTAAGGAGATGTACCGTTTCTTGCTGGAAAAAGTTTGGTGTTTGTTGTCTAATGAACAATGAGACAAGTCTTTTTAGGCTGAGGCTTTGAAATATGCTAGCCATCTATAAATAGACTGTTGTCGACTGCGATAGGAGATAAAACTCTGTTAGATATTTGGTCGGGTAGAGCGGCTCATGACTATGATTTGTTGCGGGTTTTTGGATGTCCGGCCTACTTTAATGTCAAAAATGGTAAGTTAAATCTGCGAGCAAAAAAGTTTATATTTTTGGGTGTTAAAAGGAATATGAAAGGCTTGAGCAAGCATGTCATATTTAATGAGACTTCATTGTTGAAGTCCATCATCTCTCAGCAGGTGGAGAGATTGAAGAATAAAGATGTATCACACAGTGGGTAGAGGACGATGCTACTCCACCACCTCCAATTATCAGTTTTAGTTGAGATCTCACCAAATATGACACCTGTAGAGATCATGTAGCCGTGATAGATACTAAACATGTTGAATTAGTAGCAGTGAAAGGAACCAAGTTGAATCTACGAAAGTGGGTGAAGAAGCGTGAATCTCGAATTGGTGAGGTAGATAAGTTCACATTGAAGGCTGTTTTCCATGACGATATTGATAAAGAGGTTCATATGACTCAGCCAGTTGGGTTCATTGTTGCAGATTCAGTTTCAGTTGCTTGAGCTCGGTGGAACTCGTTTGGATGAACTACAAATGACTTGATCTTCTGGGCAGGGGTATGGGTCTGTTTGGTTGTCGTAGTTGACCGTAATTTGTAGTCGTAATTGGTAAAGTCTTTTACAGTTGTAAATGAGTTACATGCATATAAGTTTTACGGTGTTCGGTTGGTAATATAAAGTTGTAAGTGGGAAAATGTGTTGCATTTTACGGTGTTTGGTTGTCGTAATGTGTAAGTCGTAAGTGAAAAAGTTGACCACAAAATTAAATATTGGTGATTTAAAAAGTTCTAATATTGCAAATAAATATTAAAAATATTAAAAATTAAAAAAATTTAATATTAACATAAAAAATAATACAAATTTGCATGACCACAAAATTAACTGTAACTGGGCTATAAGTGAGTGATAATTGGGTTGCAAGTGAGTGATAGCTGAGTTGCGTAAGTCTTTTACAAATTACGGTCCAAACAAACGCCGTAGTTATAATTGAGTTGTAAGTCATTTACGAATTACGGTCTTTTACGCCTTTTACGGCGAAACAAACAGCCCTTATGTAGGCAACCAAAATTGTGTTAGCTCGATGGCATCGACATGGTGTTATGTTATGTTCGGATCTGATTTGAGAAATCTTCACCGAGGTGGAGAATTATGGGGAGAGAATGTAAAATCGTAATGATAGAGTTTATTAATTCTTAATGTTAGTACGAAGTTTGTATCAAGTGTTAGGATGCAGCAGATACGTGGATATTCCAACAGGGAACAACAGTTAGTCTCTCGATAGTCCATCTTGGTTGTCGACAGGTCCCCCAAGACCGTTGACAGACATTTCCCGAGAGTCAGGTGTTATGCAGACTGGCTGTCTGCTGATGGCCTGTTGACAACGTTTGGTCCCTGGACGATTTTCAAGTTGGATGAGAGTTCGTTTCTGATCCGAATTCAGAGTTTTTGATTTTCTTTTCTTTATTGACTCTGTGGCTATATAAAGAGGGGTATTGCCTCCCATTGATTGTATCATGTAATTGATTGATTAATAAGATTTCTCTCTCCTCTGTCCTGAAGACGTAGGCACTTGCCGAACCTTGTTAAATTTGTGTGTTCTCACTTTCTTCCCTTTGTTTGCTTGTTCATGCAATTGGCGACTGATTATTCTCTGGCATGCTGCTGTTCTATGTTACTCGGATTCCAACATACTGTAGTATGCTTAGTTCTAATGCTTTAAATAAAAGCAATTTGTTTGTGTTCCACTAATGGCACCTCAGATTATCATCACCTTGAGCAGTGTATCAGTAGTTTTCATCTCAGTGTCCTTGTTACTATTTCATGGTCACTGGACCTTGACGGTAGCTGCCAATAGTAAGAACGATGAATTGGCTATCTAACTTCTGCCGAGCGTACAATACTTGTATATCATTCCCAATGCTAGCAAGGTTTGCTTTTACGGAGAGAAGCATCTTTCGTATCTAATTTGGAATCACAAGCAGGCAACATTCGTCCAAATCTTGCACTAGAAGTCTAGGTGCTATCATGTCGAGCAGCATTTTGACCAGAAGCAATGTCTTAAATGTCGGCCGACATTTCGTTTTCAAGCCCTTACCACTACGGCATCCCCACCCTTATTTGGAATGGCATTTTGGATAATGTCGGCTGACATTTCGGGAAAAATCTGATATGTCGGCCGACATTTCGGGAAAATGTCGATTGACATTTCAGAAAAAACCAATATGTTGGTTGGTCTTGAAAGATGGAGCAATTGAGAAATTTTTACAATGGCTAAGTGAGTGTATGCAGAATGTTAACATTAGCGTACATATTCTAAATATATTTATATAGTTTTGCACAAGTTATGTATGTATTGGACATATATTTATTATCCGTCATGACGTCCGAATTTACTAGATATCTTTGAAATATCTCCGAAATCTGAAATCCGACATTCGATTACGACATTTGTCATTTTACCGGTATCCGACATTTAAAACACTAACTAGAAGAAGCCCGTATTCGCTTTATTTTGTATTCAAAAGTCTGAAAAAGGAAGCAGCATATGAATTTGGCTTATTTTGGACCCTTTTGTTAGTTAGTATCATTAAGGAAAATAAGTTGGTAGTAAGCTGTTCAAGTAGTATATATACTAATGTATATGAGTTTTTCGGTGACAGGATTTAACAATAGTTTTGGTCTTTCTCTCAAGAAAGGGAAAAAAGAAGAAGACTTTGTTTAAGTATATAAGATAACAAAATTGCTTCATAGTTCAAAACTTAGGCCTAAATTTTATTGGAAGAGTAATCTTCTGACTGTTGAGCTAATGCATGATAGTTTGCTTAGTTCCAGATGTAAATATAGCTAATGACATCTTTGTCCTTTTGACTGTTGAGAAAATGCTTGGTAAATTGTTAGTGCTTCCGTCATTTATGCTCAAAGAAGCTTTGGCATCCTTTGGTGTTTTTTTTTTAAAAATCAAGTATTTCTGATCTTTACAGAATTTTGTCCCAGTTACTGGAAGTGGTTAGTTCTATTGTTTCTCCTAATGAATTTATAATATTATGTATATCCTGAACATGGCTTTCAAATGTCATTAAGTTTATGTGGAAGAAGGGTAAACTACAGGTTTTGCTCAGCTCCTCTTGCTGGGCACTATGTATAAAGATTTGGTGGAATCTTAACCATCTCATCCATGTTCTCACTTAGAGAAGGATGATCTTGTTATCCAAGTCCAAGGGATGATCTCTAGGCACTTCATCCCTGGCCTTATTTACTAAGAAACATCTCCTATGAAATTCCATCATTTAGATTCAGAGGGGCATCTTGGTTCTTGAAATGTTGAATTGGAACTTAAGAAGTTTTAGGCTCAATACATTGCTTAACATATATATGGAAGGTGATATGGCAAGTATAGTGGGGTAAGTATATATGACTAACCTAGAAAAGGAATTAGAAGCAATCTACATTAGGATAAATTTCCTGAGTACTTGAATCTTGGTTGTTTGGAGATTCCATATTCTGAAGTCCTATAGGTGTAGGAGAGGAATGCAAATGACCGACAACCTGCATATCATTGATGTCCTTAGAAGTGTGTTTTATTGAATATAACTTATTTGTAGATAGTAGTGTCTAAATTCAGTTTTCTTAATCAAACAAGAAGAGGAACATTAAAGTTGTATGCTTGGATGGGTGGAAGACATGGTACCTATAAACTGTAACTTACGAACTGCCAAGTTCTTTTAAGTCAAAATGATTTTAACATACTTGTTCTGATCAAATTTGCGGAAGTTGATTTTCTCAAGTAGGTGCACCTATTAAAGCATTCCATTTCTGGGGAGTTGAGTCAGTATATAAAACTTGATTTTCACAATGTTCAATTATTTTCATGTACTTGCCATGATCAAACTTATGCGGGGTTGATTTTTAAAGCTGGCATGTAGCTTTAATGCTTTTCAGCATATCAGGGAAATCGAATTTGTTGGTAGGGAGATAAATTTTGAAAAGGTCTAGGGTGCTTCCTTGTTTAGCTAGAGTTATCTGTATTATGTCTACTGTGTAATAAGTAATAATGTATTAGGCCTGGCTTTCTGACTCATGTATTACATATTTGGCATTTTCTTTCCGCCTTTCCCCTCCATTTTACATCCCATAGTCATGTGCTTTTGTATAGTTGTGTACTCTCACTTGGTTACTGATTCTTGTTCCTGCTATTCACATATTTGGGCATTTGCTTTCCACTTTTCTCAGTTTTTTGTGGTATCTGAATTAAGCTGAAACTGTGACCTCATTGCAACTTATCCACCACGCATTGTAGCCTGCTCATTTTGATATTTTTCGCCAACTGAATTACTCGGTTTTCAAGGGGATTACTCTTGTACTTTTTCTGCATTCATGTTTGGTCTGTATCTCTCGGGCATAACTAGCCCAATTTCCATCATGCATGGTGTGCAATGAATTGGATAATCCACTTTGTCATTTTGCATATTATGAAGGATCTATGGACAAACAATCATGTATTTTTAAAGTCATTTCCCTTTCATAAGTGGTTGCAAACAAAAGTTCTTTTGGAAACAAAAGTTCTTTTGGCAATAGAACTAAAAAAAATTATTATTCATGAGCTATAGCTCTCAGGACATATATTTTTTATTCATTTTTAAATCCTTTAAGCGAGTAGTTTGTAATGAATGATCCATCCACTAGAATAATATAACTCATGGATCATGTATTTCTTTAGGTGTATATTTGAAAACTGTTCATTTTGCAGCCATTTTATAAATGAGTAAATGGTTTTCAAAATGCCCAATTGCTTGTGTATAGACATTTTATAACATGTAGATCAAAGAGAACAGCTTGATATCTAATTTCATTACTGTAGTGGTAAAAAATTAACCCTCATCAAGATTATGACACGTGCCTATACAATTAAAAACCTCCGCTATTCCATATACTCCTAGAATCACTCCAGATCGCACCGAAGTCAGTTTTCATACCGAAGACTCTTCCATCTTGGAAGCTCCACTATCTCAAATCATCCCAAAGTAACCTCCACCTCCGAAAGACCTCATCCCTCAGAAGCTATCTGCAGTCCAAGGCTCCCGAATCCACTTTAAAAGTTTTCAGCAACAACCACTAAGATATCCATCTGCAGTTACACCTCTTTTTTCTCTTCCACGCTCATAACATGTAGTACGAGCATTTATGAAAATGACGAGATTTTCTGCATGCAATCTTAAGAGTCCAGCGTCAATAATAACGACCGTTACAACAAATCAACACGTGCAGATCTCACCCGCGATCATCAGCGTCCAGTCCAACAGCTCAGTTGAAAATAAATAGACCTCTTCTCCCGACGAGAAAGTGACAGAACCCTAAAAATCTCAACCCAGAGACATATCAACAAGCAATGGTCTAAAAATTGATTTCATTATTTGTGCGGTTCAAATTGAATAATGATTAATCAGATTAATCAGAGATTAATCAAAATTGAATATTTAATATATTTAATTATATTTATACACAACTACATATAAATATATATAATTAATTGTTAAAAATGACTAAATATTATACAAGACAATATCTAAATGTGAAGTTATAAACCATGATATGATGAACAACAAAGCAATATGAATAAATAATAAAAAAGAAGAAGTAAGGGAACTTATCTCTTCACATTAGTCATCCAAAATTTCAAATTTGCAACATAAATATAAATCAAAGAACTTATCTGTAAAATAAGATAAATAAAAAAACTAGTCAATTTATCAATGAAAATAATGAGCTTTAAAGAATGATGAAAAAAGATTGCTAAATAAGTTAATTTGATAAATAACCAAAATAAACGTAATTATCAATTTGTGCAAAATATACAATAATAAAATATCATAATTCATCTACTATTTAATAAATAATAAATTAATCGAGCTCTTAATCGTTTTGGACCTGATTAAGCGCTCGAGCGCATAATCAGAATGTTGAATGTAATATTATACGGGCTGCTAATGATTAGGATTAATCGGCCGATTAATCTGATTTTTTGAACACTGCCAACAACTTCACTGTACATCCTGTAACCAAAGAATTATAGTGAAGTCTTTCCTCCTCCCCGTGATTCTTTTCCGATTTGAGTTTTCATGTAAAAAATTTTGTGTTGCATCACTTTTATTCACACCCCTCACTTTCAATCTCGCTTGTGGTATGAATCGACTGTCTAATCGGTCCCAACGAGAAATCTCCACCATAATTACTTACTTTGGTAAGAGGGCATAACTAGCTTAGTTAAGTTCTCAAATAGTACATGCACTCTATATGTCTTATATATACACTAGTTAAATACATGTGCCCCAAGTGCACATTGTAAGAAATCAAATTGAGCGCTTAAGAAAAAAGATTAAATAATATATTTTTATAAAAACCTATTATAAGTCTTCCAAATTTGATTCTCCCACAATCTTTCTACTAAACACAATAATCATCTTTACTTATGCAAGTTGATACTAATTAATTGATATACTAGGAAATTACTTATTTAAATGTAGCTGACGTTCTTTACGAATCATAATAATATCTCAGACTGTACCATAAAGTTATGCCAAAATCATTACTAGACAAACCAAATAAATACCTATAATTTAGGAAGATAATCCTATTCAAAATATGATTTTTAAGCAATAAGTTATAACCAAAAAGCATACTAAGAAAAATACTCAAAATAATGAATTATTTGATCAATTGATACAATATATGTTTTATTAAGTACTTTAGATTTAATTCAATTAAAAGTTTAAAAAAGTAATGAATGATGTCGATATATGCACGGAAATAATGTTAATAATTTTTTATTTATATAGTTATTCTAATATAATATAAGAATAGATTATTTATATAGTTATTCTAATATAATATTAGAATAGAAAATCTATCTAATTAGCTTATACTGAATTTCATTATAAATCATGGCAGTATGTTATGCATATTACAACCAGAAATATACCTAAATGTTGATTAGTAACAAACCAAATCAACATCGTAGCTGTTAGAAACACAAATTTTATCCAAAAGTTTGATTTCAGTTGCAATCAACAATTACAAATACCATAATAAAATATTTGAAAATAATAAAATATCTATTAATTTTATTAAAACTTAGTTAATATTGAAATTCTTTCAGACTTTAGAATGTGATGAACAATGTTGATGCGGTCTAAATAATTTGACAGCTAAAAATTCTCTTATGAAGATGCTATTGGTGTTTATATTTAAATAGATTAATAGGTTAATTTTATGTCAAGTGATGGTTAGGTATTCCATTAAATATTGACTTCTTTCTAACTGGTAGAAATGATCCATTAAAGAAGAAAAAGGAAAGAAAAGATACCCTTGTTGTCAATTAACTTAAAACTTGACTATATTAAAAAGTCAAAAGAGAAATATAGGTTACATAAACTGAACATGCATACCTCTTTCACAAAATGTTTAAATCAAAGGAATTGCAAAAGAAAAGTATGGAGAAAAAGAATGTGAAAAGTTGTAATCAAGCAGGAAATGAAAGAAGCAAAAAATTTTAGGTCTCGTCTTGAATAAAAAAATATATGTTTTAGTTTTTAATTTTCTTATTGTAAATAAAAATCTCAATCACAACCTAGTGAAATAGCAATGAAATAATCAGATTTGAAATATAAATGAAAACAAAAAACAATACAAGGAAGAAAGGTCTTAATTAAAAAAAAATCATTTCCCAAATCAAAATTAAAGGGGGTATGAACAATGCAATTTGCTCTTTCTTCAACTCATTATTGCAACTGTCGTTGTTGCACAGTGGTAAAACTTCTTTGTACTGGCCAAGAGGTCTGGAGTTCAAATCTCGCTTGCACCAGGTTACGGCTTATATTTTAACCCAAAAAAAAGCTCATTGTTGTCAATTAAGAACATGAGTGCAGATTACAGAGAAAGCAATGAATTTGAAAAAAAAGAAAAATACAGACCCTTTTCACAAACTAATTAAATAAAGCAATGTAAAGGAAAAAAAGTAGCAGATAGAGAAGCTATAACTATGATTATAATTAAAGAGGAAAAATAATGAGATCACATTGACTGTGAATTATTTATTTTGGTCTTGTTTTGTCTTGAACTCTGAAGGCTCTTTTATAACTCACTAAATTGCGGCATGTATTAGAATACTTGATAGCATAATAGTCATTGTCAAGTGTTAACCTACACATCTAGTTCAAGTATTTTTTTGGTCTATCTAAACATCTAGCATAACTTCTTAATTATGTGGCTTGGATGGAGGCTAGGCTAGAGAGGGGTCCGATGGAAGATGGATTGAGGAGTGAAGGAGGTGAATCGGAAAAGGGAGGAGTTTGGATGGAGGTTAGAGGGTTGGGCAGAGAGGTCATTAATATGTCATTTTTAACTTAGAGTAGAAATCTTTGTAGTTTCTTTCTGGATTGATATTTTTTTTCTTATTAATGATCAATGGGATTTGTTATGACTTATCTAATGGTCTAAAATAATTCTTAGTGGAAATGCTAGTAGTGCTTTTGCAGATTGTGTGTTTGCACACAAACATGTGTATATAGTTAGACTTTCTACTTACAGAACAATTTTAGCTAAATCTTTCCCATTCAAATTCAATATAGACTACTCAGATAGAAATCCCCTATTTTAAAATTAATCTACACCATGCAGGGTGCCTAGAACCAAAAATCAATTAAGTTTTTGGCATATGCATCAAATAGCGCAAAATGAACAATGGAAAATAACATACTGCTTAGATCTACGATTCGGGGCAATAATTCTTAGATGTGAACCTTTGGCATGATCTAAAAACTAAAAAACACATGCACACCAATTTTTGTTAGTGTTTTAAACATCACTGACTGTTAAATAAAAAGCTTGCTATTTTGATTGTCCATTTTATATCTTCTTGAGTCATAGGAAAAAAAAACACCACTTGAGTCCATATATTGTCTAAACTCCATATGAACCCCGTAAGTTTCTTTAATTTCATATAACACCTGAAATCTTCATATTTCTGAGTTGATTGCTCAAATTTGTGGTTTCAAATATTGGTTAATTTTGGAATATATCAGTAATACCATATCAGGTTTTGAGATATCCCGATATGATACTAATCCTATAATACTAACTGGTATAACCAAGATTGTAAGGTACCGATATGATATTAACCCTGTAATACTAACCTACATAACTTATAGAGGGGCTAATATTGCCAATATGGCCTGTATTGCTGATATTGACAGTCAAATATTAGTAATAAAACCCATTGGTCGATGTTGATACCAATATCAATATTTTAAATCATGCTCAAATTATTTGAGTTGGGTTAAAAAATTGGCCCTTTTAGTTTTATGGTTTACCAGTCATAATATACTGGGAATACTCCCACATTTGGTTTATACTCATTAAATAATTAAGAATGTTCTCAGTTAATCTGAAAAGTCAAATTAGTAAATAGGGAAAGTAATGGTGATGTGGTTTCGTATGCATCAAATGATTTGCTGTGCTCATTTGGAAATACTTTTAAGATCTCAGGTGTTAATATAGAGTTACGAAAGATTTTTGGCTTTAATATGACAATGTCTCTTATTTATGCATATATGTTTGTATGTATTAGACTATTAGTGTATGTTAGATCTATACTTTTCATCTCATTCATAATTGTTCTAGAATTACCATATCATATCGTATTTTTAGACCATACACTTCTTCGTTAGAGCAATGGATAGATAGTGTATAGTGTCCTGTACACATGTAATGATAAGGACATTGGATTTGTGTGGCAGTATCTAGGGGCGTAAATGGATATCCATAATATTCAGATTCACTTTGTATCTACATCTATTTAAGGAGATACAACTCAGTATTTGTTCATTTAGGATCCGCTTATAAATGAAGCGGATGTTGATATTGTGGTATCTGCACTGCTTGTAATAAAATATGTTATCTATATATTTTATTACTATTTAGTTTATGTAATAAAAATGAGATTATATATAATTATTATATAAGTCTACTTGTTTCTTAATTAGTATTACACTTTTTGAAATGATACTATAAATATCAATTTTATGCGTTGATAATAAAATAAAAGTTGTTATGAGCTAGTAGCCCATTTACAAAAGTAGGGTACCATGAGATGAAAATGTATTCGGTCCTAATTCGGATTTGACTAATAGGGTGGGCTTCGCTACTTTTCTCTCTCTCAGTCTTATTTTTATAAAGCTACCAGCTCAAAAATAATATTCTATAAAGAAAAAATTATTGTTGTAAACGAATTTTCAAAATATCCGAAATAGCTGCATGTCCGCATAGAAGTGGATTCAAGTACTAATCGAGTATTCAACTTCATTTAATGGATACGGATATCATGGTATCCGCTCCGTTTACACCCCTGCATTTATTTGTGACCAGAAATATTCATAGAAAACTGCATGGTTTTACCCTGATTGTCTTGTTGGCTGATTGCTTCATGTAGTTAAATTGCATAAGCAAAATTATGGTCTAACCTGCCTGCCAATTGGCAGGATAAGCGGTTTTTGTCTCTTTGGTCAGGAATTTGGACAAACTAGTAAATGGTAGTTGTTAGGTTGACATCAAGGTGAAGCAACTTGGTCAATTCCTTTGTGGGCCTTTCCCAACTTGAACCATTCTTGTGTAGCTTTACTTTGATGAAGAAAAAGCTTGGATAATGGTTTTGATAATCATAGATTATTATTACTATTGTTATCATTATTATTAGGGGATATATATATATATATATATATATATATATATATATATATATATATATATATATATATATATATATATATATATATATATATATATATATATCCCTCTAAAATCTTCTTTATATTGATATAACCCCCGCAAATCTTTAATATTTTAAATAACCCCTTGAAATCTTTTTTTTTTGCCAAATAACTCTAAAATGACTAAAATGACCTCATCCTTGTGTTAGACTTTAGTAACCCATGCTTGTTCAAATTTATGTCAAAACAACGGGATATATCTTTAAAAACCTAGACTGAAGGTGATTGTTTCCAGAAGTATGGGAGGGAACTGAGTTTCAGCAAAGGGCAAATTCATTTATAATAAGATGCAAGGACTGTTCTTTCCTATTTTACGCCTATTTCATTCCCTTTGCTTCAATTTGAACGGTAGAAATCGAGATCAACAAACTAAAAATGTATCAAATTCGTCTCAATGTGTCCCATTTCAGTTTAAATTCATGATTCGTGATGATAGTATTGCTCCTGTAGGAACTCTCAGTTCTCTTGCAATACTATTAGTTCCGTATCACATTTCATTCCTAAAAATACGATAGTTTTGCATCTTCTTCACTTCTCTATGGCTAGAAAGTAGAGAACCAACACCGAGATCCAATTTCAT
Organism: Agave tequilana; assembly: GCA_038442645.1. Classification (NCBI taxonomy): domain Eukaryota; kingdom Viridiplantae; phylum Streptophyta; class Magnoliopsida; order Asparagales; family Asparagaceae; genus Agave; species Agave tequilana. The sequence continues at coordinate 30,975 of JAVJIF010009921.1, forward strand.
GATAAACTACTTTGAATACCCATGTTTCAATCCCAGGGGTTAATTTTGTAAAGGTTGATGAGTAGGAGGTGGGCTTTGAGTGTACTGTAGTCATTTTGGGGAATATTTGAAATAACTTAAATATCTCAAGGATTATAAAATATTGAAGGTTTGAGGCGGCTATATCAAAATAAGAAAGATTTTAAGGGCGTATACCTAGAAAACCCTATTATTTATATACTTCATGCTTTATCTATCTTTGAGTGGTTTTGATAATCATGGAATTCATGAAGCTTATGCTTTTTTGCTTAAAGCTTCGATTACCATGCTTAGAATTGGGCATATGTTGTCCATTTTGCTATTTTGATCCTATGTCACCAGGAAAATGCTCAGGCGTTGCAATTTGTGATCCAGAACATACGGTCCAAATTGTGGAACATTAGCGCCTTGGAACTATGGTTTCAATGTTCCTGATCTTTAACCACTTCTTAGACACGAGCCCTTTACAACCCTTTCACAAAAAATGGAGCTTTTTAATTCTCTCGTGATTAATGAAACTAGTCGAAAAAAGCAAAGGGGGAACACAAGTAATATTCTTTCTGGGAGAGAAAAGAAAAGAGGTGCGGGAAGGATTGTATATCTGGAAAGAACTAAATCTGTTTCAAATATTACTAAAATAAATTTTTTTGCAAAGAGGAAAATAATGAATAGAAAATTTTGTTAACAAGGAGAGATGCAGTTTGATTAAATTTTATAATTAAACTAATACATACATGGATACAATAATACAACTCCTTTGGGATATTATAAAATTCATTCCAGTTATTAGATTGTTTTTAGATAACTGTATTTCGTTTTGACTAACTTCCAAGGAAGCCTATAACTGTATATTGTTTTGGCTAACTTTCAAAAAAGTCCACTCTTTGTGTACCACATTCCTAGGGCGGTAACAAAGCGATTTGATTTCCAAGTAACCTTGTTTTAAATATTGTTTCTTTGGTCAGGGACTTCTGATAGTTTCATATGTATTGCTATTATTATTATCATTTCCAAGTCTTAACTGGAGTTGCTTGACCACACTACGTGGATTGATGGTATTAAATGTTTGTATCAAGAGGGGGAATAGAAAGCCTGGATGAAATCAAAACTTGAAAGTAAGAACTTCAAAATTTTAATGAGAGAAAGACAAAGTAGGAATTAGAGTATAAGTGCAAAACTTAACATTATGTTTAATAGTTAATCTAGTTGTACCAAGAACGCTAAAGAGATTGTTGAGGAATCTACTTGTAGTGGATTGTCATCTGAAGGGAAATGGGGGAAGAGCTGGGAAGCCTAGAAAAATTTCGGTTAAATTGGAAGCATTTGATTATTTATTTGAAGAAGTCATTGTTGATATGTCTTTAATGAATAAATCAAAACATAATTTTAGACCTTTTCTCAAAATCAATTAGCCACCCTATGAAGATCTTAGCCACCCTATGAAATCTCTAGCCACCCTAAAAGTCATCAATAACCACCCTATGAAGATCTTAAGTACCCTATAATTTTGATGTATGTGTAGGGTGAAGTGATGAAGGGTTTGAAAGTTTTGCCTATAAATAGGCATCACATTGCATGAGATTTCATGAGCAAGGAAGTGAGAAAGAGAGAGTTGCTAATATTGTATTTATCCTCTCCTTTCTCTTGTCATTTATCTTCCTTTTGTTAAGCTCTAGTGAGTTGGGTTTCATTAGGCTTGGGTGAGTGAGATTAGAGTTATAATCTCTTGTATTCTCTCCTTTTGATTAGTGGATTCTCTTGCTGTCTTCTCCCGTGGACATAGGGTCACACTGACTGAATCACGTTAAATACTGGTGTGCCGTCCTCTTTATTTTATTAGCTTATATTGCTATCTGTCTTTCTTTATACTTGCCATCTCTTGCATTAGAAGTCCACTGCTACAACAGTCATAAATCTATACAAACACATACATACCCTTTTACATACATATATAGGTGTAAACACGCGCGCGTGCGTGTTATATGTATGCATGCATGCATGTATGTTTACAGTAAAGCTTCTGATGATGTGGTAAAGGGAGTGGACACCTAGGTAATTCTTAAATGTATTAAGAGTTAGCACCAAAAGTCCTAGTCTAGTAAAATGTAGCAGTAAGGTAATGGAGTTATTTCATTAGTTGTTTAATGTAAATTACATGAGAGAATAAAGTAGATTCAGATGAGTCGGCATAGAAATTATAGGTATCATCGAAAAATTAGACTTAGGCGCGTTTAGTTTCTTCAAGCTAGAGCTGTAGTGCAACAAGATGCGGATGAAACTTTAAATCTTTTATTCTGGTAAGTAGGTGTACCTAATAAGGTTAACCCAACCATTTGCTTTATGACTAAGCCAGGTCAACAGCATTGCGAAACATTAAGTGCATCGTAATGACATGGAAACTCATTTTTTCCTACTCCATTTACTGCATCCGTGCTTAATTTACTGCAAATTTATTTTGGGGGGTGGGGACTTGATACATAGGTATTCCAGTTGTGCATCGAATCAAACACACTGTCATCAGAGATGGTTTGAAGAACATGAAAACATAGAGAGATGTAGGTCTTGAAGTGAGTCTTACTGAGGTTTGGAAGATTTTAGAGGTTAATAGAACTAATTATTTAAGGTAAAGGCTAAGAAAAACACCTGATGTGAAAAGGACAATCAATTTGGTTGCTATTCGAATAAAGTTGTACTTGTATAAACTATCATGGATTTGAAGCTATAAAACATGCACTGACCTTTAGAGAGAGTAATTAAGTATAACTAAGAACAGATATGGCAGTTGCCGAAATCTTTTCAGTTCTTCGGAAAGGGTAATTGAGCATACACTAAGAGAAGATATGATAGTTTCTGGAAATCTGTTCAGTTCTTTTACAGTTACGCTACTATGAATGCTACTTAACAAGACAATTGACGGAAATCACAAAGATTTGAAAGGACAAAAAGAAAGAAATCTATGAATGTTTTTTTTTTTTTTGGCTTAGAGCAAGTTTACAGTAGACTAAAATAGATTATGTTTATGTCAGTAGCCATTTGCTTATCAAAATTATAAAGCATACCCTAATTCCACCATAGGCTTAAGTAGTGATCATCCTCAGGTCCTTAACCTCTTGAAATATACTATGCATGAACTTACTGGTTATGTTTAGGATAAAATGTAGTAGATTGCCTATGATATTGTATAGTTGATGAGAACAACAAAGAAGTAATTTCTAAAGTAAAAATGAAGAATTAGCAGGGCCACTGATAAAATACAAATATATTAAGGTACCAAATAATAGAGGGCGTACTTCATATAAAGGTTTGAAACCTCATTATTAGTATCTGTATCAGTCAAGGTTTTTGGTATCAAAATCGGCAATATCGGCTCTTTATCAATCGTTTGTCTCGTCATATCAATATCATCTCGGTCATGTTGATGATGTTGGTTCGAGCATAAATATCAATATTGGGTGATATTTCAAACCTTGGTTCATATTGATAGCTTAAAAATACATAACAATTTTCATTTTCATTAGTTAGAATCAATCCTTATAATCATACTGGTGGGTTTGAGGAAATATTATTTATAGAATCGAAGTAGGATGTCTGAAGTAGAGATCTTTTTCATGAGTACTATGTGAGAATACCTTAGAAGTTGTAGGGATAAAATTATAAAACAAGCACACAACTTGCTATCCTTCATGGTTCTGAATGTTGGGTAGTTGAGAAGAAGCATCTCCAAAAAAAATTAGTGCAGCTGAAAGGAGAGTGTTGGTATGGATGGATTGTAATAATAACACTACAAGATGCGGTAAGAAATGAGTGTAAATGTAAGAAGTTATATCTTGAATTTAGGATAAGAGGAGGTAAAATTGCTAGACAAGAATTCTTTTTTTTTTTTTGTGTGAAACAGAGACCTCGATGAGTGTGTTGGCCAGGAGAGAGAGTCTTTTTATTGAGAGCAGCGAGGACTTGGGGCATACCAAACGGAACATAGTTTTGTTAATACAAATACAGTATGGTGATTGCTATTTAACAAATGAGGTGGTTTTTTTTTTTAACAAAAAGATTCACCATCATTGTCTTCCTCACCTTTTTGTTGTAAAAAAAGAGGGTTAACTATGCGGCAAGGCTCCATGAAAGGTTTGATAAATATCTAGGGCTAGTGGTTGACGTGAACAACCCCAATCCCCTCCCTTTAAGTAGGGCAAATCTTGGCTAAGGAACAATGTTTTTTAAAAGCTAGAGAAAATGCAAAGGGCCTATTTAGGTTGGCCGTTGCGACCTAGGTGGTTGTAGTGATTAAAATTTGACCATGTGACCAAGCTATCAAGACCCTCTCTGAGAAATTCACAACTCTCAGAGTCTAACCCGGAGCCTCTGTCACATATGACCTTCTCGAGGTCTCATTCCTCCAATCCGAAGATCCATCCCTGAGCTACCCTCCGTCCTGAAAACATTCTCAGTCCGTAGCTGCACTCTACCACTCCGAGGTTTTTATCTTCCCGAGGCCTTTTTCTTTTCAAAAGTCTCCAGTCCCAAGTCAGAAGCTCCAAACATTAGTCTACCGAGATCTCCACCTACTGTTACGCAACTCCATCCTCCTCACATTCATAACATGTACACCTCTTTCAGCACGGGCAGTTATGGACAGTGGCGGATTTTTCGACCTGCAATTCTAACCAATCAACGCCAACAATCACAGCCGTTATAACAAATCCAGCACGTGTAGATCGTGCAGTTACAATAGCACGTTAATTCCACCTCCACGCCGACATCTTTGTCAGGTATATATGATCATTCTTCTCCGAAGAGGAGATTACTTCCCTTATTCTCAGAGCATGCACACACACACACACACACACTCATAATGACATACTAGCAGTTTTTATGTGCTAGTCCTCTACCACCAACATAGATGCAATTTTCTTCTACACGATCCATTCATTCCACCACATTGGCAGTTTCCTTCTGTCGGTCCTCCTTATCATTCCACTTGGTGATTCTCACGCTTAAGGGTCTTAGACTGGCGTCACAACGGTACTCATAACTTGAAAGGTGTCTCTTCTTTCGTGTGCTCTGACAGGTAACATTCCCGAGGATAGCCCACAAACTTCGCTTGTGGTGGGTCGATCTACGGTGAGCTAATTTTTATCCACCACAAATTATTGCTTTTGTTGACATATGAGTTCACACTTAAGATTTCCTTCTCATCTAACCTAAAACCTTCCTAAAAAGCCTCTCCTCTAGTGTTGTGGGCTCCGAGAAAGCAAACTGTCACCCACAACATCCCATCAAAGGGTAAAACCAACAACACCGCCGGGGGCATGATTCTCCCACCTGTTGATGACCAACATCGTGCTATTAAAGGCACATGTTCCTCTTCATCTTAGGAGGCAGCTGCTAGATTCTAGCCAACATTGTTATTCTAAAGTTAGATCCTTCAGACGCTTGCTGACATAAAGGAGCAGACGAAGGAACAACAAATCCGATTAGATTTTGACTGAGAGCAAGCTGTTCTCGACCGCGAGAATGTCGCCTGCGAGCATGAGGCATTAAAGAGAACGATTAACTCTTAGCGCAGATCGCTGTCCTCCAAAATACACAGACACAGACACAGATAGTCAGAAAGCGAGCTCAGAGTCAGAGGGGCCAGTCCGATGGGCCCATCACAAATTTAAGGCTGCCTAGATCAACATCCCCTCCACGAAGACTACTTTGATAACGAGGTTGAGTCTCCTTACTCCCGAACAGAAGCCTATCACCACCAGACTCAGAGAGTAAAAGAATCCTCCGACATCTGAGCCCTCGACGAGTTGATCCAAAGACGAATCAAGGAGGCTAAACTGCAGCTCCATGGCCGATCAAGACCTTCAGCTGCCACAGTCTCTGACTTTCCTCTATCTAAAGAGATCTTAGAGTGTGAGTTCTCAAGAAAGTTCTCAACTTTAACTACTACTCTAGAGTAAGCGATCCGGTTCAATACATTAGACATTTTCGAGATAAGATGGTGATCTACTCCTGTAATGATCCACCCATATGCCTAATCTTTTCATCCATCCGGAAAGATGTGGCTTTAGATTGGTTCTACTTCTTGTCATCACATTCTCTCCACAACTTCGAGGAGGTAACCGAAGCGTTTCCTCACTCAATACACCTTTCGTGGGAGGCCAAGAGGAATAATCACAATCTTCTCACCGTCAAGATGATACAGGGTGACAATCTCAAATCCTACATTGGCTACTTCCAGAGCCAGTTAGCCAAAGTCCCCAACTGCGGTGAGAATATCTCTATGCTCGCGTTCATCAGCGAGTTGCAAGTTTCTTACCCCCTATACAAACATCTACTGAAGCATAATGTCACTCGGATGAGCGAGGTCCTATCCCGAGCTCAGCCTTACATCTATTTGAAGGAAGCGATGAAAAGCTCCGCCAATCATTCCACCAAATGCGGCGACAATGGAGAAAAGTCGAAGCCGCAACATGAAGTACTACCCATGCCAGCATTCAGAATCGATTGCAACCCGCCTTCAAGAGACAAGCTTTCTCGATTCTCTCACCAAGTCTGCTCGAAGCGTACAAACTGATAGAGCACTTCACTTCGCTAAGGCTCCCCATCAATGAGGTCTTTAACACCATCAAGGATCAACCATGGGTCAAACGCTCAGAACCAAACTAGTATGATCTGGCACTCGGAGCAAATGAGTATTGCTCTTATCACGACGGTAAGGGCACAAGATCATCCACTGCCAAAGCCTCCAAATGTACCTAGAAGAGCTTATCCGTCAAGGCTTCCTCAAAGAATACATTCTCACTCCTGAAGCAGCTGCCGGATCTGGACAGTCGAGCTCTCCGCCTCCTGCACAATCACAACACAAAATCACTCAGTACAAAGTGATTGAGTAATCCGATTCTACCTACATAGACAAGGCAATACCTCCATCTTTGACGTCCCCTATATCTCTATTTCATGTATTTTATTTCAATATTGAATGAAATAATATTTTCTGCTTCTAATCATTGCAGTCCTAACAAGTTCGCCGCTACGCTGATGGGATTACCCCCAATCAGAGATTGCGAACCCAATTCCAATAATGGGATTTCTCCACTCAAAGTCAGTCCTTCCTCTGTTTTCCTTCCGTTGTTGTGATTTTCCCCACTCAGAAGCTAAAACTTGCACGTCCCGCTGATGGAATTCCCCCCAGTCGGTGGCAGCAACACAAGCTCCAGCCTACGAGCTCTCTCTCGATTAGCTTACGAGAATCTCTCCATTGTGGGTCTTAACCCCGCTTGGAGTGTCTACTCAGCTGCAGGTATTTTTCCCCCCTCAGAGTCCCTGTTTGATGTTCCATAGATGGGTCATACTCACTTGGAAGCACAAACATTAGCCTGCAGGTTTTCCTCATCTGACCCACGGGCAGATATGACTCCGGGCAGTTTTTCTTTGCCAGTACCAACTCCGCTGCTAGAATTTCCTTCACTCAGAGACTCGGATCACCACTCTTCTGATGGGTCCTACCCCAACTTAGAGTTGACGCATCCAACCCGTCGATGGGCCACACCCCACTTTAGGTCTCTACCAAGTTCACAGTTCCGTTGATGAGATTTTCTCACTCGGAAGCAACTGTGATCCAACTCTGATGCTGGAATTTTCCCATTCAGAGGTCTGGATTACTTCGCTGATGGGTTCCATCCCCATTCGGAGTCGACGCGTCCAATTTGTCGACGGGTCACACAACCCACTTCAGAACCCTACTAAGTTTGCATGTATCGTTGATGAGATTACCCTCACTTGTAGACAACATTGCAGACTTGCCAAATTACCAAACCAATCGACCCTACCAATGACACAAATTAAACACCCTAGAAAAGTATGATCATCTAAGTATTATCTGAACATAAACCGCTTTTATTCCAATAGTGTAGTCTTTGCATATGCCTGCATATATTGCTTATCTCAGATTAACATGAATTATGTATATTTAGTCGATAATCACACAAGACATATGGTATATACATGAGGGATTCCTTTTTTTGATTACTCTCTTGACGTGTCACGTACTAGTTTCGTGCGATTAGAAACTAAGTGTACATAATTTTATTAATCCACTTTGTTAGACTTATATTGACTTTCATTTTATTGTGCTATATATAACAATTAATTTAAGATATTTCATTGCATGCTTGTGTTCTCATCCTTCTTCCCCCCACTTATGGGAATGTCCCCCATCAGGATCCTAGAGCTTGCATGTCCCGCTAATGGGATTTCGCTTACTCAGAAATGACAACGCGAGCACCCGCCTACGGGTTCCCTCTTGGTTAGCCTTCGGGCATTCGAAAGCATCCGCTGCTCGGAGTTCCTATTCTGCTGCAGGGATTTTCCCCCCTCAGAGCCCAAGTTCACAACTTCATTGATGGGATATACTCACTTGGAAGTAACCGTGAACCCAATTCCGCTGCAGGATTTCCTCCACTTGGAGGCCCAAAGTTTGCAGGAGACGCTGATTCGATCTCTCCCACTCGAAAACAACAATGCAACTCGTCAAACCACTCCATATCCAACCAACCATACCGGAGCTAGAGATCAGCACTCCGAAAAAGCATGGTCATATTAGTTCCAAAATAGTCAATAGTAAAAACAAACCATGCAAGATCGAGATAACCATTTCAATTCCAAAGTATATATTTTTATTCCAAAGATCTTTCCATTCCGATTACATTCTATTAAATATATTTGATTGCATCTGACAAGAGTAATACAAATCTTTTTTACATCTCTATTTTTACAACTTTTTGAAAAAGAAATACAGATGATCCAGATCCGACCTCTCTACTCCTGCCACCATTAACAAGCCCCTATGCTGAAGCAACAAGGACTTGCTCGTCGGAGAATGCCTACCGGAAGATACCATCCTATCACTCGCGCCACTATCCAGAGATCCCAATTTCGGTGAAGAGAAGACTAAGAGGCCAGGGTCGGAGAGGATGTCTTAACTTGGGACACCTCTTCCTTTTCACTCTCCACGACTCCAAGGCAGCCATACCAACGCCACGGTCCTCCTCGCGTTGACAGAAAAACGAGGACTCTCTGGAAGCCTTCTGGGGGAACAACGGTGATGTCCGACGAGACAGGCTCCGGCAAGACATGCAAGATAGTGATGAAATCATGTCTGCACTATAGTACCGCCTAAGAGAGGTACCACTACCAAACGGGGAGACTCAATATCACCATCATAGAGACTCCAGGCTACTCAAGGGAAAAGCTAAAATCTCTTGGCTTGGATTGACTGAAGCCATATCCGTTCTTCCCCCTAATGGCAGCACCATGTCACAACGACTAATGCGACGCACCTACTAGAGTCCCTACAAGAGAGAGCCTGATCACCCTCTTCTCATCTTCCTCCTCCTACTTCTTTCTCCATTTGATGAAAAGAAGAGAAGGTGACATGGCGGCGAAACAAAGAAAGAAATTAGGGTTTCGAAGCAAGAGCTTCTTTGAAGAAATAATGACTTCCTCTTAAGATATAGATGGACGAGAAGTCCAACCGCCTCCAATTTAAATTTTCAATCCTTGTTGACCCACAATCCCAAGATTTTTGGCCAACAGTAATGACAGAAGATCAACTGTCACCATCAAACCATAAAACCCTGCCATCCCAATCATTGTGACACCAGGATTCGAAAAGATGCAGAACACAATATTTCAGCCGCGCGATTTGACAACTGTCAGCGAGCTATGCAACTAACAATTATTTTAGAAGATCTGCAGTGATTCGAAGAGATTTACCGCACAAACATCATAATGAGCTTTAAAGCATCCACAATCCGAATATCCTCTTTCTTGACTTCTCTTTCGCAGACTCTGATAAGTGAGAAAACGAGAGGCATTTGTAGTGGTCAAAATTTGACCCTCATCAGGATGATGACACATGTCCAAGCTATCAAGAGCCTCCCCGAGAAATCCACAACTTATAGAGTTCAACTTGGAGCCTCCTCCACCTTTCACCTTCTGAGGTCTCATTCCTACGACCCGAAGATCCTTCCATCCTTGAGCTACGCTCCACCGTGAAACTTTCTCAGTTCGGAGCCACACTCCACCACTTTCTTTACCTTCTTGAGGCCTTTTACATTCCAAAGTCTCCAGCCCCAAGTAAAAAGTCCACCGAGATCTCTGCCGACTGTTACACAACTTCATCCTACACGTCATAACATGCAATGCCTCTTTCAGTGCGAGAAGTTATAGACAATGACAAATTCCCTGCCTGTAATCCCAATCAACCAGTGCCAACAATCACAATAGTTATAACAAATCCAACATGTGCAGGTTGTGCAGTTGCAACAGCCCGTCAATTCCGCTTCCACACTGGCATCCATATCAGATATATTTGATCCTTCTTTTCCAAAGAGAAGGGGATCACTTCTTTTATTCTCAGAGCATACACACATACATTCACAGAGACACATTAGCAAATTTTCTCTACTAGTTTCTACCACCAACACACCTGCAATTTCTCTCAGCATGGTTCATTCCTTCCACCACACAATAGTTTTGCTCTGCCGGTCCTCCCTACCATTTCAGCTATTGTTTCTCACGTCCGAAGGTCTTAGGCCGGTACCACACTGGTGCTCATAACTTGAAAAGTGTCTCTTCTTCCGTGTGCTCTGACAGATAATATCCCCGGAGAGCGTCCTCAAACTTCGCTTGTAGTAGGTCGATCCACGATGAACCAATTTTTATCCACCACAGTGGTAATGCCTGTTTCACCTCTAGTGAGCCACATTAGTCTTAATTTTTTTAATTGTCTAATTTTTAAATTTTAATTGTTATCAAACATTTCTACATTTCTTTCTTATTTAGACAAGTAGATGAAGGTTTTTAAAGGCATAAACATCTCTTAGTACTCTTTCTATGAGTCAGTAGCTCATAGTACTCTTACTATTGGGGTCTTAAAAGACCACTCAAGTGTAAGTCATTTGTACTTGTTTAAATAAAAGAGAAACTGAGAAAATATTGAAAATACTTCATATAGGGAGAATTAAAAAAAAACATTACACTGTAGAAATGAGAAAAAATATATTGATCACATAATGAAAGAAAACCAAACCTATGGCAAAATTTGAGGGAAAAAGACAAACATATTTAGGTCAAAAATGGAAGAAAACAAAAAACATGTAGGAAACAAAGATAAAAATGAAAATAGAGGGGGAAAAAACAGAAAGAACAAAGGAAGATTAGAATAAGAAAAGAAGGGAAAAAATAAATAAGAAGATGAGACTGGAAAAGCTAGCAGAAGAAAGAAAAAACTTAGTGTGGTCGGAGTCTTCTTTGAGCTACTGGAGTTCTTCTAAACGAGAATTGATCACCGTTGAAGCCTGAGTTTGCCAAACCACTGCTAATACTTTATCTCTCTCAAAGTTGGAGCTTGGGAATGATCAGAGAAAAGAGAATATTCCCGCAAGATTGGGTTTAACTTAGATTTTATTGTTACACCCATATTAGTTGAAGTCACTCTAATTGTAGTATTCAACTACAAGAAAATAAGACTGAGGATGAAGCTTGATAATGTCACCCATATTAAATTTAAAATCTATCTTTTAAAAGAGAGGTACTGGTGTGCATTTAATAAATAAAAGAGTGAGAATAATCACTTGAGAAGACCAAAGGGAAGCGGCAGCTACCCTCAAAGTGCCAAACGACATGCTTAAGTATCTACACAAGCACTTTTTAAAACACTACCAGCTTGGACGAAGCCATGGACGAAGGTGTTTCCCATAGTTCTAATACACGTGTCAGCATACTTCAAATTCTTCTAGACGATGGAAAACTTATAGGAGAAACCGAAGATGATAGACTTACTATTGGGAATTATATTCAACTCACATATAAAGTCAAGAGTTAAGCAATAATATTTTCATGCGGCCTTAAGGTCCTCAACACAGCTCCATGGAGAAAAAAATTCTTGTATCTGACCCCAATTTTTGAGAGAAAGGCTTTATCATTGTCAGTTATTTGAGAGCCATGTAACAAGTGATAATATTCATTTTTCCAAAGAGGTTTTGAGCCCAATTGAAATGAGAGCATGCAATGTGTTTTTTAAAGTAGATTTGGCGAACTTGTGGTTACGATTTGGTTGTGACTTTTTGGAGTCAGATTTTATAGGATGGTTTGTTCTCTACATGCTCTTATTGTAGTTGTATATTCTTTATTAGCAACAATTTGTATAGGAGCATCGAATTTTGCTGGGTATTATATTGGCATTTTTAGGTTTGGAGAATAGACGATTTAAACCATACTTGGGTTTATCCTCTTATTTTATACATTAGATAAATAAGTAGAGTATTAGATTACTCTTACACATTAATACTCCCTCTCAGCTGGAGCGCGCTCGCGCATACACACACACACATATCAATCATGCTCAACTTATTATAAAGAATAGGAAAAAGCCGTCTTTCTAGACAAGGCTTTAATGAAAATATCATTGATCTGAGTTCCAGAAGCAACATAAGAAGTGATGATTCTTTTGGCTAGTATCATATCCCAAATGAAATGACAATCAACTTCAATATGCTTAGTCCTCTCATGCATGCAAAATTGTTGGAAATATACATCGTTGCATGATTATCAGAATACATCATCATAAAACTACTCTCATTTCACACAGTAGACAGTGTACCCATATCATCTCACATGCAGTATTCGCCATGGCCCTGTACTTAGCCTCATCACTAGGTATAGTAACAACTGTTTTTTTACACTGACCTAGATTACTGCCAAAAAATGTGCATTATCCACTAATAAAGCAACGATCAAGGGATCTCCAAACCAATGAACATCAAAGAAATTACACTAAGATGAGTAGTAAGGTATGTGAAACAAGTCTTTACTAGGAAGTCCCTTTAGACAAGGCAAAACATAACCAGCAACATTCCATTAAAGCTGATGTGGAGTCTGCATGTACCAACTCAACACACCTACAACAGATGTGATATTTTGTCCAGTAAATAGGTAGATAAGCTTCCCAGTTAGCCTGTGACATTGACCTGGATCATCAAAAGTATTTTCAAGTTCTGAGTGTCAATAGGCTTAGACCATAACATACTAGATTTTTTTCAAGAGATCAGTAAGATACTTTCTTTGAGACAAAGAGAGACCATTAGGAGAGCAAGCCACTTCTTTCACAAGAAAATAGCAAATAGTACCAACATCATTCAGCGTGTGCCTAGGTTGGGCTTCATAGCAAGAATTCCCTTCAAATCATCACCGGTCACTACTATAAACAACCATTATGATAGTACCAGCACAATACTATTGTACAAATATAGAATAATCTGACAATCGGTTTCAGGACAATACTTCGCAACCACAATACCAAACTAGTTAAACCAAGTTCTTGGAGAGAGAGTCTTCTTTAGTTGATTCTCTCTTGAAGGCTCCCATGAATCTCATAGCCTAGTAGCTGAGTCATGTAGACATTCTCCTGTAGTTCACCATGTAAGAAAATATCTTTATACCTAGTTGATACAATGGTTACTATAACTATAAAAGTATCCTTACAGAATCAAGACAAGCGACAGAAGAGAGAGTCTCAAAATAGTCAACCTCGAATGTCTTTGTGTAACCCTCCACTACTGTATTCAATTGCTCTATCTATCCATCAAGAAGAAACTTAACCACATAGATCCAACGGCAATAATTACATATTTTTACCAGGAGGCCAAGTAGTTAACTCCCAAGTCTAATTCTGATGCAAGGTAGAGATTTCCTCAGCCACAACTCTTTCCATCTAGGATCTAGTGAAGTCTCATGATATGATGTAGGACTAACATAATAGATGATACAGAAAGAAAAACAGAATATATAGTAGAGAGGTGAGAAAAAGAAATAACACTAGACATAGGATATTTGGTAGTACAAGACTCTGTACCTTTCTGAAGAGCCATAGGGAGCAAAATCAGGATCCACAATTGAAGAAGTACGTGAAGCAGAAGGTATGGTTGTGAACTGTGCAATTGGCTTTGAATGATGTTGAAAAACCTTTAGGGGTGGTGAAGCTACTATTTCAGAATCAACAAGTACCGGCTTTGATACTGTAGTAGTCAAAATTTGACCCACATCAGGATGATGACACGTGTCTAAGCTTCCAAGTGTTTCCCCTGAGAAATTCACAACTCCCAGAGTCCATCCCGAAGTTACCTTTATTCCTGAAGACATTTCCGATCTGGAACCACATGTCGCAACTCCGAAGACTTTACCACTCCAAAACCTTTCACAGTCCAAAGTCTCCAACTTCGAGTTAGAAGCTCCAAACAACAATCCACCGAGATCTCCGCCTACCGTTACGCCGCTCCATCCTCCCTCGCGTTGAAGAAGTGATGCCCCCACATTAAAGCAGGAGATTATACATGGCAACGGATATTTCTGCATGCCACCTCAGCCAAGCACGGAGGTGATTGTGGCTGTTGCAAATGATCCAGCATGTGCAGATCGTGCTGTTACCTCAATCCACTAATTCCGCCTTTACTCCAACATTTATATTAGGTATATATGATCCTTCCTCTCCTAGGAGGGGGAGAAAGCTTCCTAATCCTCAAAGCACACTCCGCACCACCACATCACCACACTAGGCAGTTCTCCTCTGCTAATGACCAACACACCCACATTTGTTCTCTGCGCGATTTTTCCTCCCACCACCATGGCTCAAAACTCGGCTGTTCCGGTTCCGATTCGACCGAGTCAGAACCGGAACGACCTTTCCTGTTCCGAGATCGGTCACGGGTCAACCTATTGCATTGTTTTGTTTGATTTGAGACTGACTTGGCTGAGTCACCAAAGTCGAGGCTGAGTCGGTGTAACGCCCCGACCCCAAGGATACGGAGACGTTATGGCGACGTACATACGCGAGGTGAAAACAACCTCACGCGTACGTTAAGCCTCAGTACAGTACAATACCTCCATATAGATTGAGGTCCAGCATGAAAGCAGTACAAGAATACCTGCAGAAAGAGGTCAGCGATCATAACAGATATGAAAACAAGGATAAATAAGATAACAGAAATAAAGCACTAAAATACCTATGAATAGTCCTGATGCGGAATCTCCCATGTGACTCCAAGGCACTCTCTGAAGCTATGGTAACTCGGATCTCCAACCTGGGCATGCAAATCCAGGGTCGTCAGAAAGCGACCTAGTGAGTGGTAAAACTGAAGGAGGCAATGCATAATAGTAATAGATAATACATGCTGTTGTAATAGTGATACCATATAATAAGGATATATATAAACGGTAGAAAGAGTAAACATGGAAGCAGTGCAAAGATATAAACAGGTCAACTTTTAATACCATCACTACCTAGCCGGTTATTATCAGGTCATATCTATAGTCGTGTCCAGTTTATGTAATAACTAATGTTGTCTAGTGGTGACGTACTAGACATGAACATGATAGTGATGACGTGATAGAGGTGAACATGCAGATGAGCATATGTCTGCAACAATAAAATATATGCAATGCAGAACATGCATAGTATGCCACTACATACAGTGTAACATATACCAGGTATTGTAACAAAGTATACATGTGCATGAGTAGTAGGGCACTAAAGAAAGTGTAACAGGAAACAGGAACAATAGCAATGTATACATGTCACATGATAGCAGATAAATGATCAGGAACAGTAACAGGTAAGCAAGATCACAGTGAACATGAAAGCAGACAAAATAACAGGAACAGTAACAAGTTAGCATACATGTATCAGGCAAGTCATGTGATTGACACAATAGTAGAAATCAGTACCACCTGATATTTTAATCAATCTCTTTCAGTGTCCCATACCACTGGCAGTTCATACTGGAGCCCGCACTCCAGTCGATCCCATCCGGACATGGCCTACGGGTACCATTATCCAGACGAGAGAGTGACCAAATAACAAGTGTTCCCAACGTCACTATTGTGTATACTGTTTTATTATGTTAATTGGAAACCCATGGTCGAGGAGTTCTTATCGGGTGGATGTATCCCGTGCATACCCGGGATCACGGCCTTAAACAAGCCCCTGGCTGCCAGGACCAGGGCCCTCCGCTAAGAGGGGAGCATGAATCAAGTAACAAGAGCTCATGGAGCAATTGGTAGGCAGCCCTCCTACCGTCCCCTGCAGTGGGAAAACAATATGGATCCAGTACATCACCCGATAAGATCTAATCAACCATCAAGTCTCCCCCATACCCCAGTTATCATTATGATCTGATATGTTCAGTATCCAATGGAACAAGAACAAATAACAGTACATGGTACGGTTAACACGATAACTGGACCTGAGCTCTGTCGATAGCGTAGAACAATATAACGAGAATCAGGAACAATATAACATGAACAAGATATCATGAACAATATAGCGAGAAACGGGAACAATAGATGTGGGATTCCCACATATCGCATATCTACAGCTCTCATGTCCAGTAACGGGAAATTCGTATCAATAACAGGAAACAATCATATAACATGAATACGGTAACATGGCACAATAATCGGTGTAACATGCACAGTGAGTCATATGACAAGAAGATAGAAAGAATACAAGCATGTACACTCGTGTGGTAAGCATCTGTAACAGTGCGGTCTGTGTAACAAGTATCCGTGAGTGGTACATGTATATATCAGTGGAAGATGAATATGAAATACTAAAGTGACGTTTCATAGTATCAATGCAACATGTACATGTAGTATCAATGGTCAGTGACTCATATATGGTGACCTACCGTATCCGTATAATGATATCCGTATCCTAATGGTATAGCCCTCATCCATGTAACCTATATGCGTAGCACTAACACATGTTATAATAGTAGTCCGTGTCTCGTGTAATACCATGTCCTAGTGCATGACAGTAATGATGTCTAGCATGCAGGTTCAGTAACAGGGTAGTGTCCTAGCGATACGATACATGACATCATAGTGTCTAGGCATATGGTAATATAGTGGGACAATGATCAGTGGTACATAAACATGACATAAGAGAGATTAGTCAGGTAATTGCTAAGTACAGTTTTTATTACAGTGTCTTCATATGGCTTACAATTTAATAATCTTAACCATAGGGATTTACCGGTAATCATGTTTTATTTCAATAAAGCAACCACTCCAATTTAGTAAACATGAATAAATATAATTTATTAAAAAGAAAACACTCACAAACTGGCTACAGGACAGTAGCTCTCGTTCCCACGATCGCAACGGATCCAGAATCGCCCGAATCGGAGTCCGGATGCTCCAGATATCGCCCGAATACTGAAAGGAATAATATAGGGTTAAATATGTAATATCTGAAATTATCCAGGGGCTATTTGTAATTTTGCAGGGGCCCCAAAGTAATTGATAAAGATACAGGGGCTAAAGTGCAAAGTTACCTTTAATGGGTCGGGTTTGGAGTGCAATTGGGTTGGGTTTGGGTTAAACCCGAAACCCAAACCCAAAGTGGGTTTCTTCTCCACGCAGGTTGCGGCAGCAGCAGCTGTCGCTGCTGCCGCTCGCGGCTGCGGCCGCCGCTTGGGCGCGGCCGCCGCCCGTGTGCCCAGCCGGCGCGCGCGCGCCCGCCTGCGCGGCCGCCCGCCGGCGCCACTGATCGGCGCAGCTCCGGCGCCGCTCGCCGGGGCTCCACAGCGAAGGGGAAGGAGGAAGAGGGCGGCGGCGGTGGCACGCCGGCCACCGCCCGCGTGGCCGCGGGGAGTCTGGTGGCGCGCCGGCCACCAGGCGCACCGGCTCGCCGGCCTCGAGTCAAGGCCGACTCGACCGAGTTAGTATAGTGGGGCCGAGTCGGCGCCGAGTCAAGCTAAAATTTCATATAATTAATTTCATATAATTTAAATTTTACTAAAAAGGTAGAGCTAATCTTTACTTTAGTGAAAAGAGTAGTAATTTAAATTTAATTAATTTCATATAATTTATTAAATCATGCATTTACTTGATATTTTAATATTACGACACATGTATTTATGCAGTATCGTCATGTTTACTATACTAGGTGATATGTTTTAGACATGTTATACGTCAATTTTAATGTCTATATTTTTTTTAAAAAGTTGTGATTTTTTTAGAATTTTTGAAACCCACTATGTAGTGTTTCGCGCGTCTCGCCCGAGTCCGTTCTGTGATGTCGCGACCGATGTGGAATGGTGCCCGCCGTGTCGGCAGCCGAGACCACGACTTGAAGCATGACCATCAACACTGACAATTATGCTCTGTCGGTTCTTCCTATTACGTTCGCAGTTGTTCTCTACGCGCACCTCCATCCATTACCCCCAACAATTATCCTCTGTCGGTCTTTTGTTTTCATTTCACCTACTAATTCTCACGCTTGAGGGTCTTAAGCTGGCACCACACCAGTGCTCCTAACTTGAAATTGTCTTTTGTTGTGACTCGAACCTTAGAGAAATTTACCGTCGTTGTTTGAATCGTACACAAATAATAAAATATCTAATCTGTTTTGAAATACTTGAAAATTAGTAAAGTGGTAAGAAGATGATCGAATCCATAGAGTCCTGTTGGAAATACAATTTTAAAATCCTAAATTATTTTTTAATCTAGTTTTTAAAATAAATGATTTGGATTTTGGAATTTAAGTTAAAAAATTAATACATTAAACTTTATCAATATGAGCAAACTTGAGGATTGGGAACAACTACCATGTACATAGAGATTCTTTCATTATGCTTCTATTACCCTTTTGCATTTACTTTAATTTTTAAAAATTATCTTTATTCTAAAAATTGAATGATTTAGCAATAAACCCAATGTACTCTTTTATTTTTTTTATCTCAGATGAAGTCACAAATAACTCAGACATCTTTATTGTGAAGAAATCCCTCCAAAGTTGGCTTGATCTAATTAGAATTAAGAGTTTCATTTTAAATATATTTTAATTAATTTAAATTTAAGATGAAGCATGGAAATGAATCCGCAATGAAGTGAAAAATAATCCATCAAACCAATGACGGTTAAATTAAACTAAAAATTAAGAATTAATAATATAGCAAAAAAGAATAGAAACATGAAGCAACTCTACACATTATGGAGCGGAACCCTCTTCCCAAGAGAAGGTTCTTAACCACTCATGACGGAGAGTCAATTAATTGAGAATAAAAATAAGAAAATCAAAGAGAAGGAGCATGCCAATGAACGAAAACAATTGATTAAGATAATTTTGTTGTACATCTCTAAAAAAGAATCAAAAATTCTCTCTAAAACTCATTTACAAAAGGAAAGAAATAAAAACTCTTATACAATCCTCCTTCATAGCCTCCCTCTCTTAATCTTTTTATGGGGAAAATAGAAGCACATGTTTCATTCAATTATTTCAACATATTATAACATGCTTCCTTAAATTCCAATATGTTTCCTTCAATTCCTTGATTCCAAAACATGTTATTTGGTTGAAGAAAATCCCTTGGAGCTTCAATCCACTTTGATTCCAGCATGTGATTTGGATGGAGAAAATCTCTTGGAGATTTGGTCTGCACTCTAAGTCTCTAGCCCATTCAACTTAGTTCAACACTTAATTCATTTCATTTTTGATTTTTATTGCATCCAAATTTACTTGCTCAGCACTAAATGACTTGTATGGGTCCTCAATTTTCTAAACAACAAACACCAATTAAAACTATAATTAACAAAAATGATGTACTAATAAATATGCATCTTAGGTATGAAATGTGTACAGATATGCCTTTATCATTTTTTCTGCGTGTGCTCTAATGGGTACCATCCGAGAGCACTTAAATTGCTTGTGATGGGTTCATTCACGATATAAGCCGATTTTTATCTACTACAAACTGATGATTTCATGAGAGCTAAGTCTATATTCAAGATTTCCTCCCATTCAACCTAAACCTACCTCAGAAAGCCTCTTCCTAGCGCTGATGGTCCAGAGAAAGCAAACCATCACTCACAATGGTGTCCCTTCGAAAGGCAGGACGAACAACACCGTCAGGGGCGTGTGGTCCCCTTGCTTGTTGCCATCGAGGACAATGGTTCCTCACCTCAGGGCAGTCGCTAGCGCCCGACCATCGTTATTCGAAGGTCAGATCCTTTCAGATGCATACTGACATGAATGAGCAGATGAAAGAGCAGCTAGCTTAGTCAGATCGAGACCGGAAGCAAGCGAACTGACATGAATGAGCAGATGAAATAGTAGCTAGCTTAGTCAGATCGAGACCGGAAGCAAGCGACTTTCGACTGCGAAATAGCTACTTGTGAGCATGAATCATTAAAACAGCTCAACGACTTGCTCCAGGTGCAGATCGCCGTCTTCCAAAGAGCTCATGAGCAGACACAGCTGGAAAGCGAATATGGAATCAAAGAGATTCGGACCGATGGGCCCTTCACAAATCTGAGCATGAAGACTACTCCAACAACGAGGCTGATTTGCTTGTTTCCGAACAGATTATCACTGCCAGACTCGGAGAAAGAATTGAAAATTTTCCTGATATCTATGAGCCCTCGATGAGTTGATCCAAAGACGGATCGAAGAGGCTAAAATGCAACTCCGAAGCGGACTAAAACAAGCCACTTACAAAGTCTCCGACTCTCCTCTCTCCGAAGAGATCCCGAAGTGTGAGTTTCAGAGACAAAGTTCGCAATTCGGACCTTCGCTACTACTCTGGGATGAATGACCCAGTTTACTACATCAGGCACTTCTGAGATAAGATGGTAGTCTTACTCCCGCAATGATCCACTCATATACCTAACTTTTTCGTCTGGTTTGAAAGGCGTGACCTCAGATTTGTTTACTCCATGCCGCCACATTCTCCCACAACTTCGATGAGATAACTGAAGCGTTTCTCACCCAGTACACCTCTCGCCGGGGGGAAGCCAAGAGGAACAACCACTACCTTCTCACCATTAAAATGAGGCAGGGTGACAACATCAAGTCTTACATCAGTTACTTTCGGAGTCAGCTGGCTAGAGTTCCTTATTGTGGTGATGATGTCTCAGCACTCGCATTCATCACCAGGCTGCAAGTTTTTCACCCCCTGTATAAGCATCTGCTGAAGCCCGATGTCATCAGATGCAAGGTTCTCAATATCGGATATCGGAATCGTATCGGATGAGGGTTTTTCATATCGGATATCGGATATCGGGGGAGATATCGGGGATACGCGCGCATATCGGGCGTTCATATTAGAACACTATATATAATGAAATATTGATAATTAAGAGTTGGTTTAGGGTCATACATATCATTTATCTAATAAAAATGATGTAATATGCTTGCAGAGACAGTAAAAAATAATGTACATTTGCACGCAGTCGTGCAATAAATAAGTTATTTCATATCGGGCGATATATCGGACGATTTATCGGCCAATATTGGGAAATTTATCGGGCGATATTTCAAATATCGGCCGTTTTTTTGCTGCAAACGATATGGCGAACGATTTTCCCATATCGTATCGGCAGCTGGCAAAAAAGGAGATATCAGACGATATCTCGGCCGTATCGGCCGAGATTTTAAAACAGGGCTCAGATATGAACGAGATTTTATCCCAAGCTCAGCCTTACATCCAGGTAGAGGAAGCATGAAGAGCTCCGCCACACCACTTCACAAACACCACAACAACGGAGGAAAAAGTCAAAGCCCCACAATATGAAGCTACTACCAGAGCCAGGACCCTAATCGAGGGAACATGCCTACAAGAGACGGATGCTTCCAGTTCTTTCACCGAAGTCCGCTCCAAGCCTTCAAGTCGATCGAGCACTTCAATCCGCTCAGACTCTCCATCAACGATGTCTTTAACGCCTTCAAATACCACCATGGGTCAGGCGCTCGAGACTAATCCGGTATGATCCTACACTTTTCAGAGCATAAGAGT
>JAVJIF010009922.1:0-90000 GCA_038442645.1 Agave tequilana
GGAGAATGTTGGCCCAAAGGTTACAATCCCCGGGTTATGTGTTTTGATGATAAAAAACCATATAAAAGCTATTTGGTACTAATAGAAGTTAAAGAATGAATTTCAGGTTGATACAAGCTCAAGAGTTCTCAAGCATTAGATATTAGGGTCATGCTCAAACGTTGCTCAATATCAACTATCAGAGACTCCTGCTTGTGGACTCATATATTTTGTTTTGTTAAAGAATAGTATATACATTTGAAGCTCAAAATACACACACATAAATTCAATACGTTTGATTTTTAGTTTAACCGATTTTGGATTTCAAGTACATATATCGGGTTTTAGATTTGAACCAGTTTTAGTTCTGTTGATCTGCTTTATACCCTTTTATAGTTGTTATCATAACTTTTATTCTTATATTCAAATAACATAATTTAAATTGCATTTCAAAGATAACTTTCAGATCTAAATTTCGTATTCAATAATCATTTTAGATTCAAATATTAAAGATATCAAATATTTGGTTGAACTCTATTCTTGTTCTGAAAACAGCTTACAGTTTCTATTTTGACACCTGTCAGTTTTTTATTGATAACTTTTTAATACAAAATGACATTGAGTTGATTTCAGTTGCATTAAATAGAAGACTTAAAGATCTACAAAATATTCCTATATACCTAATTTTGAATTCAGACGTTTACAGACTGAAAAATGTGCTCAAAGTTGACCAATCTATCAGATTGGCAGTAGTAGTGGCTAATTTTCTGGAGGCTGATTTTTAACATGTTTTTAAAACGTGTTTAAGTTTGAAAAATCATGGTTAGCTATATTAGAGGGTCAATTTCTTTCTCTTTTATTTAGGTAAAAGTTTTCTATGTTTGCTCTTCTAAATCCTATATAAAGGGGTCATTAGGGTAGAGGTTTTCACAACAAACAAATTCAAAAATCAAAAGTTTTGAGTTTTCTTGAGAAAGAGCTTTGTTTAAGTTTTGGGCTATTATTTTCAAAAGTTTTCTGAAAGTTTTTAGTTCTTAAAATCTTTCTTCTATTTTTATATTACATACAAAACTTGAGCTTCAATCTTATATATTATTCTCTAGGGTTTTTGTAAAGAAAGTTTTCAAGAGAGAGTTTGTGGTTTTTTGATCATCTAGTGATTATTGTATTTGTGGCTCCACTACCTTTGGACTAGAGGAGTGTGATTGAGGAGTTGGATACTCCCTAGCGGTTGTAATCCTTTGTAATAATTCTAGTGGATCGGAAATCCTTCTGGGTGAAGGCGGGACGTAGAGCTGGGTGCTCGAACCTCGAAACAAATCTCTGTGTTTGCGATGGTTTACTTGTGTTGTTTACTTTCTATTCATTCATTCTTATATTGTCAATCTATACTCTCACGATAAGATTTCATTGTGCACCTCAAATTCTTATTTAGAGGAATCACGAGGAAGGAGTTCAGAGCTCTTCACGGGTATTCGGCTTCTAATCTTGCTTTGAGTGATCGTTACATCATCTTATTTTAAATTTGTGCATTGATTAGCTTTATCACCTATTTGAAATCACCTAGAGGGGGGTGAATAGGTGATATAGCTAATCTAGAAACTAAATGCGGAAGCTAAAAACAATTTGCAACTACACTTAATACAACCAACGAGTGTAGCCGAATTCCCCGTTAAGGGCTCTGGACTAACTCCTCTGATTCCCCTAGATAAGGGTTGAGGTGCTATATGAAGCTCTCGTGGTTAAGTATAAGTGAGGCACACAAACACAAGCCAAGCATATAATGGATATATAACAATATGAATGATGCAAGGCACAACACAAGCAAATAGATATGAATGATATGAATGATGCACAACACAAATAAAGAGAGAGGGTTAAGAGATAATGGATCAAACGCAAACACAAAGATATGTTTCGAGGTTCGAGCCCCTAGCTCTACGTCCCCACCTTCACCGAGAAGAATTTCTAATCCACTAACTTGTCCACCGAGGACTCCCACCGAGGGAACCTCCACCGAGGAGGATTTTGTACAACAAGGGAGTACCGAACTCCTCTCTCAACCAACAACCTCCACCAAGGCTATACAAACACAATCCACCTCTACCGAAGAGGGATTAGGCCCGTAGCCAAACAACCACAAATAATCTCTACCGAAGAGGGATACAAACACCAACTCCACCTCTCACAAGAGGGAGCACAATCACAACCTCTACAAAGAGGGAGCACCCACAAAGAAAAGGGTTTACAACTTGGTGGTATCTTTCAACCACAAACAATCTCTTTTCCCACAAACAAATGATCCTAATAGAATAGGATAGAATGATATAGCTCAAGTGGAAAAAACTAGGTGTTTTGGGAATCAAAAACTCAAAGAAAAACTTTGGAAAAACTCTTTAAAGATGATGGAAATGAAGAACAACACAAATCTTCCAAATTTCTATTTTCTTTGATTTTTCCAAAAACCTAAAACAATAAAAGAATAGATCTTTTGAGCTCTTAAAAACTTTGAAAACTTGTTTTAAAAACCAGAGAATAGAGAAATTTTGCTCTAGAAAATCTTGCCAAAATCCCAAAGAAATGGGGCTTAAATAGCCCTCCATCAAAAACTAGCATTGGGACTGTTTGTCAGTCCTGGCGGCTGGCGGTCGACCGCCGGTCGACCGCCAACGGTCATAAATATGACCGTTGGAGGAACCCGGTCGACCGCCCGGTCGACCACCAAAAACAGAGAGCAAAGCTCTCTTGCCGGTCGACTGGTCGGTCGACCGAGCCCTGTGCCTGGCCAACGTGCACAAGTCTGTGCACGTCGACCGACGACGGTCGACCGATCTGGAACCCGTCGGGACCGGGCCGGTCGACCGCGGTCGACCGCCAGAGCTGGCAGCAGCAATTTTGGGTCAGAAAACTGGGTTAGAAAATATTCTAATAAATCCTATAAATCTTCTAAAAATCCATAAAAATAGTTTTATCATTTTACATTGAAACACAAACTTGTGATAAAAATTACAATGCAAAAATCAAACATTTTGAACCATTTTTGTGTTTTATAAATTTTATCAAAAAATCAAAACTGTATTTTACCAAGCTTGGATTTTTCACTGGAAAACTGATTTTTCCTAAAAACACATTGAAATACAAAAACATGATATTAAACACATTGAAGCATGTTGCATATGGACATAAGTCCAATATACATGAAACATATATATATATCATAGTTTTTGTCTTTAATTCCAAAATAATGTTTTGTTAAAAAATACCAAAACACTAAAACACATGAATAGGTATATCAAACTAAGTTTGTATAAGTCATGAAGCATGTATGTATATAGAATACATCTAATATACATAAAAATAAAGTAAATTTGTTTTGATCTACTATTCATGAAAACCAATATCCAAAAACATAAAACTTTGTGTGTTGTGAACTTGAGCATATCAACTATCTAATCTTTACAAATGGATCTAAAAACACACTAAACACTAGGATACCTAAGTCTTCTTGACGATCTTCATCTTCAAGTCGACCCGATCCAAAACTCCGTGATCCACGAGCTAGGCTATGTATGATCTAGATGCTCGGGCTCTGGAATCACCATGTGAAAGCTTCGAAACTCCTTTGTTGAAGCTAATCACCTACTAATATCTTGCTTAATGATCTAAAACTAAAATCACAAGATTATTAGTAAACATAACTACATGAGTTAATCATCATCAAAACTAGAGTGGAAGGCCTCTGAGCCAACACTATTCATTCCCCCTAGGTGATTTCAATTGCCATATCTTATATGCTTGATATTGAATGTGTGCCCACACTTGTGTTTAATCAAGAGAGCTATAGAAGCAATTAAACTCATAATTAGAGGAATAGTGAGGAGTAGTTCCTGAGTCCTTCACAAAAAATTCGGAGTCACTCTTGATTATGCTTTTTGTGTTTGCAATCAGTTTAAAATTTTCCATTATTTGTCTTAATTAGCACTACAACTATTCACCCCCCTCTCGGTGTACTTTCACCTTCCTTAGCCCAAAAATAATTTTTCAAGCACACACAATCCGAAGCTTAATTTAAAAAATTGATAGATGTTGGCCTCTAGGGACATACAAACTCATTAGGAGATTAACCGAGGGTGGAACTTGTTTTGAGTCATATTCATGTGAAATCAGTGTCTAAGATTGGGGATTAAAAGATTAAGCCTCGAAAATACCGTAGTTGGCATAATTATGACTCGTTGCTTATGCACGGATACCTCCCACCGTAGTTTTCCCCTACCTGGATGATTAGCTTGTGGTCGGATTCATACAACAGCCTCCCCTGAGAAATTTCCCAGTTATGAGTCATCTAGGTCCAGGTACCTTAGACTAGGCTTGGAGATTGTTTTTTTTTTGGTTTGTTATTTTCCTTTTCTATATTTGATTGTTGGGTGAACGTAGTTTGTATTGTGCATGCAAGAGTGGTCCAGGGATCCAATTTCATCAAGGTTAGTTAGGAACAATCCACTTGCACCTACACCACCTCCTGAGTTTATTCCAATCATGGCCAACAACATGTCACTTCAGGACAAGTTTTACTCAATTAGAACATCACTTCCTCCTGTTTTCAGTTACCAGAGGTCAATAGAAATAATTTTGAAGTGAAACCCCAATTTATAAACACCCTTCCTAGATTTCAAGGCATGGAGTCTGAGGACGCATAGTTCTTCACCCGGAAGTTTGAAGAAGTATGTTTCGTAATCCAGATTCCCCAGCTAGGGGAAGACGCCGTAAGAATGAAATTCATTCCCTTTACTCTTAAGGATACAGCAAAGAAGTGGCTGTATAACTTACCCGTTTGTTTGATTTCATCTTAGGACAATTTTGTTAAGATTTTCCTTAAAAAAATTTACCCAATCCATAAGGTCGCCATCATCAGGAAAAATATAATGCAGTTTAGATAAGAGACCAATGAACCATTCTGAAAATATTTTGAACGCTTTAAGGATTTACTAGCCATGTGTCCTTACCACAGAATAGAGAAATGGTGGCAGGGCCAAATTCTCTATGACGATCTAGACTACCAAATCAAAATGCTCCTTGAGACTATGTGTCAAGTAGGATTCTGAAAAAAGGATGAGGGTCAGAGTTGGGATTTATTCAAAGCCTTAGCTGAAAAAACAATTCAGTGGGAGTCTTGTCCTGAAAAGACTAACGCCACAACATTCAGAACCTGTATGCATTCCCATTGAGTCTTCTATATCTGTCAAGGCCAAAATTTCACAACTGATGAGGAAACTAGAACTGCTTGAGACTAGGGAATAGAACACGATAAACCAAATCAACCAACCCCAAATGCAAATCTGGTTATACCACTGCCATGCCTTGACTCACATTTTGAAGAGTGTCCTGTATACCAAACTCAACAGATGCTACCCAATAGTATGAATGCAGCCTTTACCAGACCAAATTTCAAGCCCTACTCCAAGATTTCCAACCCGGGATGGAGGAAGCATCTCAACTTTTCATGGAGTCAGTCTGGTCCTGAGCAGCCTAGACAATCTTTTCCACCAGTTCACTGCTCAGTGTCATCAACCCAATTTTCAACCGAACTACCGCATATTTTTCAGCTCACTTTCAACAACATCACCTAGAGAAAAAGGTGTCAGATTTGGAGAAAGCCTTAGAAACCATGTCTAAACACAAGCTTCAATGATGAACAGTCACAACCAGGCTATTAATAGGTTAGAAGTTCAGATTAGTCCACTGGCAAATTCCCCAAATGAAAGTCAAAAAGGATCATTATCAAGTCAGCCTTTACCTAATCCAAAGAACCCTTTTCCTATTCATGAAGCCGAAGATATTACACTGAAACAATGCAATACTGTTCACATTTATGATCTGAAAAGCAAGTAGACAATCAAGTTTTCAACTCCCCAGTGTCCAATCCTCCACTATCCACCCAGCAAAAGCCTGTTTCATCTGACCCATCATCTTCAAGTTCACAACCATCCACATCGAGGTTTGAAGAAAAAGAGAAATCAGCTGAACCCACACATAAGCCTATTGCACCATTCCCTAATAGGCTAACAAATGCTAAATCAAATGCTCAAATGGAAAAGACAAGAGAAATCTTTAATCAAGTACAAATAAATGTGTCACTTCTTAATGTCATTCAATAAGTACCATCATATGCAAAATTCTTAAAAGACATTTGCACAAAGAAGAAAAACAAACGTTCCCAAAAAGATCTTCCTTGCCACAAACATCAGTCAGTTTCTATCCGGACCCATTCCTGTGAAGTACAAAGACCCCAGATGCCCAATTATATCATGTATAATAGGACAGACCATCATCAACTGGGCACTACTTGATTTGGGAGCAAGTATCAACTTGCTCCTCTTTTCTGTGTATCAGCAACTCGGGTTGGGTGATCGACCTCCGTCCAACACGGGTTATGATACAATTAGCCTGATCGTCCAATGAAAGTTCCCAAGGAGGAAATCACTGATGTCCTTATACAGGTCAGGGTGTTCATCTACCCTGTGGATTTCATTGTTTTGGAAACACAACTCGTTCTGAATCTAAAAGCTCAGACCCCAATCATTTTAGGATGACCTTTCCTAGCAACAACAAATGCTATCTCAAATTGTAGAAACAGGTCAATGCACTTAACTTTTAGAGACATGACTAAGGAGATAAAAATTTTCCACCTAGGAAAACTGTTGGCCCAAGAGGTTACACTCTCCATTGTTTTGTGTTTTGATGATAACAAACCAAATAAGTGCTATTTGGTACTAATGATTTGATCAAGATGCATTTCAGGTTTTGTACCATGTTTAGAGCTCATTCGCTTCGCTTTTGCAAAAACTTCTAAGTTCCATATAGCAATGAAGGCAAATTGCACATCAAGGAAGGATCATAGAAGAGAAGGCACTTGCAAGGCATTGGATGGCTCAAAGATTGCTTCAGAGGTCCTTAGGTTTTGTTTTATAGCTTTATAGCATGTTAAAGAATAGAGAGTAGGTTTGAAGCTCAAAACACACACGTTTTTCACGCGTATACTATTTCCAAGTTTATTCCTCATAAAATATACAAAAATACTTAACACTAATTCTTCCTTCTACAAATCTGTTTTTATGTTGTATACTGATTTCCTGTTCAAAATAGTTTTGATCAAAATATTTTTCCTCTCAAAATTCCCTTTCTATTTCAATTTTTGACCTGAGTCGGTCGACCGGCAATATACCACCAGTCAACCGAAGATCTGGCAGAGTGCACGTATCCGTGTGCACGTCTGTCGGTCGACCGGTAGGCTACCGGTAGTCGACCGAAGTTTTTAGTTTGCTCTCTGTATCTTACCAGTCGACGGTGGTCTACCGGCCTTCGACCGATAGTTTATCTTTTATCTTTTCGGTCGACCGGCTGTCTACCGATAGTCGACCGGTACATGTTTTGAGTCTCAGTCAGGAGCAGTCGACTGTACCAGTCGACCGATAGTTCATAACGGTCAAATTTTTGAACTATCGGTCGACCGGGCCAGTCGACCGATATGGCCGTTGAACAGTAAAACGGGCATATTTTTAAATCTATTTTAACTTGATTTTTGAAATTAAATATCCGTTGGAGGGTATATTTGGAACTAATTACTTCCTAATTTTCAGTAATTAATTCCTAACCCTAAACCCTAGCCCTCTCCTATAAATAGGGGTGTTTGGGGAGAATTTCCACACAACAATTATTCAAGAGAAAATTCAAAAGTTTGGGATATTTCAAAAGAGCTTGTTCTTGTTTTTGTGCTGATATTTCTCATTCATTTTCAGAAGTGTTCTTGATATACTCTCTGATTTGATTTTCTTTCTTCACTTACACAAGAGCTTCATTCCTTCTCAATATTCTCTAAGGACCTTTGTAAGGGAAGAGATATTTGAAAGAGAGAGTTTGTGATCTTTTGATTACTAAGGAATTCTATTGTGCTGAAATTGTAGGAGTTGGGTACTCCATTGTAATTGAGATCTTTGTGATAGTGGAAGTAGCTAGAATCCTTCTGGGGAAGGCGGGGAGTAGAGCTGGGTGCTCGAACCTCGATAACATATCTTTGTGTTTGCGATTGGTTTACTTTCCATTGCTATTACTTTGTGTTTTTGATTGCTATTGCCATATTCATTCATTCATCTCATTGCATTTGCTTCATATTTTTAAATTGTCCTTAGATTAGCATAATCACCTATTCACCCCCCCTCTAGGTGATTTTTAATTGGTATCAGAGCTTGGACTCTAGGTTTGGCTTAACATCCTTAGAGAGATCCTAAAATATTGCTAATCAACATTTTCATTCATCCATACACACACTAGTAAACATGGCCGACAACATTAAATCCCCACCTAAATTGATGGCCTTAATTTCCCTATTTGGAAGGTTAGGATGACTATATTTTTGCAATCACTAGGTAGCTTAGTTGCCAAATCCTTGACCAACCCTATGAGGCACCCGATGGTGATGAGGGCACTTGGACTGACCTTGACTTTAAGATGTATGAGGCTAACTCAAAAGCCCAAAACTCCCTTCTTACCGCCTTGAATGAGGATGACCTTACACGTGTTATTCATTGCCAATCCGCCTATGAGATGTGGCAACACTTATTGGTCACGCATGAAGGGACCTCACAAGTCAAGAGAGCCAAAGTAGATCTCTTGCGGTCTCAATATGAATCATTTAAGATGCTAGATGATGAAACAATTGATTGCATGATTACTCGTTTCACAAAAATCACTAATGGTCTTTCTTCATTAGGTGACATCATCTCCAACGACCAAAAGGTACGCAAGGTGATACGGGCTCTTCCTCCATCTTGGGAGATCAAGTCTACTACCTTGAAGGAATTGAACGACAAAGACGAGATGGACATCATAAGTCTCATAGGGAACCTCAAAACCTATGAGATGGAGAAGAAAGCAAGAGAAGAGGCGGCTCCAACAAAGAAGAAGTCTATCGCTTTCAAGTCTTCTTCCTCCACCATTGAAGACGAAGATGAAGATGAAGAAGAAGATGAGGAGCTCTCCCTCCTCGTGCGCAACATCAAGAGGATGTACCGGAAGAACAAGCAAAATTTCCGGAGAAAGTTTGAAGGTAAAGAGGAGCGAAAGATCATTTGCTACAATTGCCGCAAGCCCGGACACATCATGGCCGATTGCCCGGAATTCAAGAAGAAAATGACTTCCTCCTTCAAGCCAAGAAAGCAAGACGAAAAGAAGGCCTACAAGGCCACTTGGGATTCGGAAAGCGAGTCCGAAGATGAAGAAAAGGCGGACACCGCAAACATGTGTTTCATGGCAAACACACCCAAGGTAACCCCTCAAACTCTTGAATCTATAGATGATAATGATGATGATTTAAGTAAGGAAGTTCTAGTGCATGCTTTTGTAGAACTTTCCGAAACTTATGATAACAAGAAAATGGAGTGTTTTAAACTACAAAAGGAAGTTGCTTTTCTTAAATCTCAACTTGCTTTGATTTCACAAGAAAAAGAGGATCTTTCTTCTAATCTTATTTCCATTCAAAATGAATTTCATTCTTATAAGATTTCTTGTAAGGGTAAAACCCTATTGTTGATAATAATGAAATTTCTTCTTTTAAAGCTAAAATGAGTGATTTTGAAAAAGTTTTAAAAGATTGTGCTTTTAATACAAAGAAACTTGAAGAAAATTTTCCAAAAAGCATACATCTCATGCTAAAGTTTCTCATGATAAGATTCCACATGCTCATACTTCTAATGCTTCTCATGCTAAATCTTTTCATGCTCACAATGCCAATGCTCACAAAATACACACTCATTATGCATTTAAATATGGTAGAGTGTATAGATGCACATATTGTGGCAAAAATGGACATTTAGCAAAATTTTGTTATGATAAATTGCATAGCTCAAATAATCTTGTTTTTGGGTTAATGGTTCTAACCCTCATGGACCCAAGAAAATGTGGGTACCAAAATCAAGTCCTAAAATGTTTGATGTAGGTACACACCAAGGCTCCAAGACGTAGGGAGCGGTGGTACCTTGATAGTGGTTGTTCGAGGCACATGACATGGGATATCAACAACTTCACAACCCTATCAAGGTACATGGAAGGTGGCTCCGTCACCTTCGGGGATGATTCCAAGGCAAGATAATTGGTATCGGTAATATCCAAATTGGTAGTACATCTCCTATAATAGAGAATGTTGTTTTAGTTGATGGTTTGAAGCATAATTTACTTAGTATTAGTCAATTTTGTGATCGTGGTCTTAAAGTTGTTTTTGATGATACTTCTTGCAAGATTTTTGATATTAAATCGAATGATTGTATTTTGACCGGTTTTCGTGATGACAATGTTTATATAATTGACATGCTTAATGTAGAGTGTTCTACTAAGTGTTTAAATGCTTTTGATGAAAATTCATGGCTTTGGCATAGAAGATTAGGACATGCTTCTTTTGAACATCTTTTTAGAATTAATTCAAAGGAATTGGTGAAGGGTATTCCTTGCTTGAGTTTTGAGAAAGACCGCATTTGTAGTGCGTGCCAACTTGGGAAACAAACCAAGTCTTCCTTTAAACCAATCAAGGATATCATGTCAACTAGACCTCTAGAATTAATTCATATGGATTTATTTGGACCAACTAAAACTAAAAGCTTAAATGGAAGTAGATTTGCATTTGTTTTAGTTGATGATTTCTCTCGATTTACTTGGGTTTTCTTTTTGCAAAATAAAGATCAAACTTTTTCTCACTTTAAGATTTTTAGAAAAAGAGTTGAAAAAGAGAAAGGTTTTCCGATTTTGAGAATAAGGAGTGATAGAGGTGGTGAGTTTGTTAACCAACTCTTCATAACTTATTGTGATGAAAAGGGAATTAAGCATGAAATGTCTTGTCCTAGAACTCCACAACAAAATGGAGTTGTAGAAAGGAAAAATAGAACACTTCAAGAGATGGCTAGGACAATGATAAGTGAATACGACCTCCCTCAATATTTATGGGCCGAGGCCGTAAACACCGCATGCTATATATCGAATCGTATTTATTTATGCAAAATTCTTCGAAAACTTCTTTTGAAATGTATCATTTTAGAAAACCAAATGTTTCCTATTTCAAAGTTTTTGGATGCAAATGTTTTGTTTTGAACACTAAAGAGAATTTGGGTAAATTTGATGCTAAAGCTTATGAGGCTATCTTTGTAGGATATTCCTCTACTAGCAAAGCATATAGAGTTTTCATTAGATCTTCACTTACTATTGAAGAAACCATGCATGTTAAGTTTGAAGAATCTAATGTGTGTGTTGAGAATGTTGTAGAGTTTGAACCATTAGGTGAAAGCTTGGAGAAACTATCCTTGAAGGACTCACCCGCGCAAGAAGAAAAGCAAGAACCTTTAGGTGAAGTTCAAAAGGATAATGAGGAAAGCGTTCAACCGCTTCCCAAAGCTTGGAGATATGCTACAAATCATCCAAAGGAGCTCATCTTGGGTGATGCTTCCAAAGGAGTCACAACGCGCTCCAAACTCCATGACCTATGTGGTAACTTTGCTTTCATTCTCATTTTGAACCCAAAGGCATTCTCGAAGCGACGAGACGGACCCATATTGGTTGCTTGCCATGCAAGAGGAACTCAATCAATTTGAGCGCAACCAAGTTTGGCACCTTGTTCCTAAGCCCCACGATAGACCAATAATTGGTACTAAGTGGATCTTTAGGAATAAGTTGGATGAGTCCGGAAATGTCATTAGGAATAAAGCTAGGTTAGTGGCCCAAGGTTACACTCAAGTTGAGGGAATCGACTTTGAGGAATCCTTTGCACCCGTAGCACGGCTTGAAGCCATACGGATAACACTAGCTTATGCATCTTTTAAAAATTTCAAACTTTTTCAAATGGATGTAAAAAGTGCATTTTTAAATGGATTTCTTAATGAAGAAGTTTTTGTTGCTCAACCTCCCGGTTTTGTTGATCATGTTCATCCCGATTTTGTTTTCAAACTCGATAAGGCTTTGTATGGTTTGAAACAAGCTCCAAGAGCTTGGTATGAAAGGCTTTCAAGTTTTCTAATTTCAAACAATTTTATTAAAGGCAAAATAGACACTACTCTATTCACTAAGCATGTTGATAATGATATTTTAATTGTCCAAATTTATGTTGATGATATAATTTTCGGTTCTACTAATGAAGTTTTATGCAAGGATTTTGAAAAGGTAATGCAACAAGAATTTGAAATGTCCTCCATGGGTGAACTCAACTTCTTCCTTGGACTCCAAGTCAAGCAATTGCAAGATGGGAACTTCATCTCTCAAGCCAAATACGCAAAGGAACTCGTGAAGAGGTTTGGACTTGAAGACGCTAAAACATGCAACACTCCCATGGCAACTACAACCAAGCTTGATAAGGACGAACAAGGTAAAAATGTTGATATTAAATTGTTTAGAAGCATGATAGGTAGTCTTTTATATTTAACGGCAAGTAGGCCGGATATCATGTTTAGTGTGTGTCTTTGTGCTAGATTTCAATCGTGTCCCAAAGAATCTCATTTAATTGCCGTAAAACGCATTATTCGTTATATTAAGGGAACGATTGGATTAGGTCTTTGGTATCCGAAAACTATAGATTTTTCTATGATTAGTTATTCGGACGCCGACTATGCGGGTTGTAGAGTAGATAGAAAGAGTACTAGTGGGACATGTCAATTTCTCGGTAATTGTCTTGTTTCATGGTCCTCTAGGAAGCAAAATTCCGTAGCTCTATCAACCGCCGAGGCGGAGTATGTTGCCGCGGGGGCTTGTTGTGCACAAGTCCTTTGGATGAAACATACTCTCCTTGATTATGATTTGCATTATAAAAATATTAAAATATTTTGTGATAATACTAGTACGATTCATTTAACTAAAAATGCAAATCAACATAGTAAGACCAAGCACATTGAGATTAGATATCACTTTCTTAGAGATCATTTTGAGAAAGGTGATATTGATATTGATTATGTTTCCACCGATTTTCAACTAGCCGATATTTTTACAAAAACACTTGATTTTGCTAGATTTTCGTTTATTTGTGGAGAATTAAATATGTGTATTATTGATTAAACATGTTTTTCATAACCCTTTTTGATGTATGACAAAAAGGGGGAGAATAAGTTACATGTACAAAAATAAGTTCATTTGGTCTTGGTTCCATATGAATTTATGAGTTTTATGAGTTTTTATGTGTTTTTTTTTTTTGAATCTCTATGATTTAAAGTTTAAATTGGTATCAAGGAGCAAATTTTTGATTTTTGGTGTTTTTGATATCAAGTACAAGTTTTAAAGTTTCATTTGTATTGTATTGTTGATTTCAATAATGGTGCATCATTTCTTTTTATCATTTCAATTATTGGTATCTAGAGCATATTTATAATGTTTAAATATAGCATAATTTGAGGGGGAGTTTTTCTCCTCCATATTTTTGTAAATAGCCTATTTGTTTTGTCATCATCAAAAATGGGGAGATTGTTGGCCCAAGAGGTTACACTCTCCATTGTTTTGTGTTTTGATGATAACAAACCAAATAAGTGCTATTTGGTACTAATGATTTGATCAAGATGCATTTCAGGTTTTGTACCATGTTTAGAGCTCATTCGCTTCGCTTTTGCAAAAACTTCTAAGTTCCATATAGCAATGAAGGCAAATTGCACATCAAGGAAGGATCATAGAAGAGAAGGCACTTGCAAGGCATTGGATGGCTCAAAGATTGCTTCAGAGGTCCTTAGGTTTTGTTTTATAGCTTTATAGCATGTTAAAGAATAGAGAGTAGGTTTGAAGCTCAAACACACACGTTTTTCACGCGTATACTATTTCCAAGTTTATTCCTCATAAAATATACAAAAATACTTTAACACTAATTCTTCCTTCTACAAATCTGTTTTATGTTGTATACTGATTTCCTGTTCAAAATAGTTTTGATCAAAATATTTTTCCTCTCAAAATTCCCTTTCTATTTCAATTTTTGACCTGAGCCGGTCGACCGGCAATATACCACCAGTCGACCGAAGATCTGGCAGAGTGCACGTATCCGTGTGCACGTCTGTCGGTCGACCGTAGGCTACCGGTAGTCGACCGAAGTTTTTAGTTTGCTCTCTGTATCTTACCAGTCGACCGGTGGTCTACCGGCCTTCGACCGATAGTTTATCTTTTATCTTTTCGGTCGACCGGCTGTCTACCGATAGTCGACCGGTACATGTTTTGAGTCTCAGTCAGGAGCAGTCGACTGTACCAGTCGACCGATAGTTCATAACGGTCAAATTTTTGAACTATCGGTCGACCGGGCCAGTCGACCGATATGGCCGTTGAACAGTAAAACGGGCATATTTTTAAATCTGTTTTAACTTGATTTTTGAAATTAAATATCCGTTGGAGGGTATATTGGAACTAATTACTTCCTAATTTTCAGTAATTAATTCCTAACCCTAACCCTAGCCCTCTCCTATAAATAGGGGTGTTTGGGGTGAATTTTCACACAACAATTATTCAAGAGAAAATTCAAAAGTTTGGGATATTTCAAAAGAGCTTGTTTCTTGTTTTTGTGCTGATATTTCTCATTCATTTTCAGAAGTGTTCTTGATATACTCTCTGAATTTGATTTTCTTTCTTCACTTACACAAGAGCTTCATTCCTTCTCAATATTCTCTAAGGACCTTTGTAAGGGAAGAGATATTTGAAAGAGAGAGTTTGTGATCTTTTGATTACTAAGGAATTCTATTGTGCTGAAATTGTAGGAGTTGGGTACTCCATTGTAATTGAGATCTTTGTGATAGTGGAAGTAGCTAGAATCCTTCTGGGGAAGGCGGGGAGTAGAGCTGGGTGCTCGAACCTCGATAACATATCTTTGTATTTGCGATTGGTTTACTTTCCATTGCTATTACTTTGTGTTTTTGATTGCTATGCCATATTCATTCATTCATCTCATTGCATTTGCTTCATATTTTTTAAATTGTCCTTAGATTAGCATAATCACCTATTCACCCCCCTCTAGGTGATTTTCAAAAACAACCTCAAGATTTGGATGACCAAACATTCGAAGTGAACTTGATTGAGGGGTTAACTAGTGAATATGAGGAAGAGCCAGAATACGACTCTGCACATGATTCAATTTGGAGTCGAATGACTTCAGTCTTGACCAAATAGTTGACTCCTTGGTAGAATGGGCAACGAACGTAACCCCGATCAACCCTTTTCAGAAAGAACAACTCTCAACTGAGCAAATTCTCTCTTTCGAACTGAAAGCTCTTCCCAGTTACCTGAAGTACAAGTACTTGGGTGAAAAGGAAGCTTTCTCGGTTACCATCGCTTCTCATTTAACAGAAAAACAGGAAGAGGATCATCTTGCAGTGTTGAGGAAAAATAAGGAGGCCGTTGGTTGGACCATGGCCGACATTAAGGGGATCAGCCAATCAATTGTGCAACACCACATTTATCTGATAGAAGAGGCAAAACCCAAATGAGACCCACAATATAGACTCAATCTCATCATGCAAGAGGCTATCTGTGTAGAAATCCTTAAACTCTTAGACAATGGGATAATTTATCTAATATCTGATAGCCAATGTGTGAGTCCCGTCTACGTTGTGCCCAAGAACGCCAACTTTTCTATGGTAGAAAATGACAAGAAAGAATTAGCACAAACTCGTCTTCCAATGAAGATGCATTGATTATCGCAAGCTGAACTCCGCCACATGTAAAGATCACTTTCCTCTTCCCTTCATTGATCAAATGTTAGAAATACTGGCCAGATACGAGTACTATTGGTTCCTGGATAGATATTCAGGATACAACTAAATTCCCATCACTGTTGAAGACAAAGAGAAAATAACTTTTACTTGTCCCTTTGCAACGTTTGCATACCTAGGATAACATTTAGATTATGCAACACTCCCGCAATGTTTAGCCTATTCTCGGACATGGTGGAACAATTTTTGGAGATACTCATGGTTGACTTTTCAATCTATGAAGATTCCTTTGACCAATACCTGCATCGTCTCAAATTGGTTCTAAAAAGATGCATGGAAAAGAATTTGTACTTAACTGGGAAAAGTGTCATTCATGGTCAAACGCGAAATCGTCTTTGGGCATAAAGTTTTAAGAAGAGGAATTGAGGTTGATAAATCCAAGGTGGAAGTGATAGCTAAACTCCCTGAGCCAAAATGCATAAAAGACATTAGATCATTTTTAGGGTAGAAGATTCATAAAAGAGTTTAGCAAGATTGATAGACCCTTAACTAATCTATTAGCTAAGGATGTGCCCTTTCATTTTGATGATGGATGTCTAAAAGCTTGGGAGAAGTTAAAACAAGAACTTGTCTCTGCCTCAATCATTTCGGCACCCGATTGGACTAAACCATTTGAAGTCATGTGTGATGCCTTTGATTATGCCATTGGCACTGTTCTAGGACAGTGCATTAATAACAGGCAACACGTGATTTATTATGCGAGTAGGACGCTCAATGATGCCCAACTCAATTACACAACAACAGAAAAGGATTTTGGCAATTGTGTTTGCGTTGGAGAAATTCCTGCAATACCTACTTGGGTCCAAAATAACGGTGTTCACCGATCATTCCGCCCTACGATATTTGATGCAAAAGGATGCTAAGACTAGAATCATTCGTTGGATCATTCTTTTGTAAGAGTTTGATTTAGAAATCAAGGATAAAAAGGGCATTAAAAATGTGGGTGGCAGATCATTTGTCGAGAATTCCAAATGCACCGGTGGAAACAATATCAATAAATGAAAACTTTCTTGACGAACATATCCTAGTGATGTGTAAACAGCTCTAGTATGCTGACATTATAAACTATCTTGCAACTGGGTAACACCTTCTAATTGGTCAAGACATGACAAACATTGCTTTTTCACACAGATGTGGTTTTTCTTCTGGGATGAACCATATCAATTCAAATATTGCCTGATTGCACACATTTATTGCATTATTCTTTATTACATTTCACATTTATCATGTAATAAATCTGCTAAATTTCTGGTCTTAAATGTCTATTTTGCAGAAGATAATCATGGGGAGAAAGAGGATAAAATCAAATAAATATCAGTTAAATTCAGATTTAACTAGATTTATTTGGTTAAGGAGGATGATCCCAAATTCAGTTGGTTAAATTCAGTTTTTGGTGAATTAAGTGGTTAAAGCTAAAGATCAACCGAGGATAACGTCAAATACAGAGTCCAAATCCAAAGGGATAAATGGATGAGAGAAGATCAATGGATGAGATGAAGCAATTCAAACTCAGATTCTGGCTGGATACATTTTAGTATTTGAACCATAACTTTCGCTACCAGAACTCAAATCTGATGATTCAAGATGATCCAGAAAGAGGACTTAAAGGGATACAACTCTTAAGTTAATCATTATTTCTAATTCTATCATTTGATAAGTTATATTTAGCAATCCATATGCCACTAAACTGCGGATCAGAACTGAATATCCACATCAAATTAAGTTTGGAGATAAGGGGAGTTCAGAAATTGCCAGCTTTACTTATCTCCATACTCCTCTACCCTCTGCATTTCTCCTATAAATATCTGCACTCAAAGGCAAAAATGGATGACCACTTCAGAGAGAGCTTTACTTTAGGTTTTTCTTTTCTTCTTCAATGTAATTTTTATTTTTTTTATTTTTCTTTTTAGCTTAGGTTAGAGAGAGTTACATGATTAAAAGGGAGGAAGAGTTATTGCAGAGTGACACTATTGTAATATTTTCTTCAAGAAGCTTATATTGAAGGTGACAATCAATGGAGGTTTCCCACTTTTCTCATTGTGCTCGATCTCGCCGAAGCCTTACTTTCCTTTATTCTTTCTATTACTTTGCTTTACTCCATGCTAAGGTAAATTTCATTATGGTTCAATAGTAGAGGTAAATATTCTTCTTCTATTTCTTTTTATTTTTGATTTTTTTTTGCATCAACACTTTTCTTTATCTCTTTTTGTTTCTTTTTCTTTTATAATTAAAATAAAACAATACCATCATCTCTTCTTCTACCATCTTCTTCTTAACTTAACTTAATATTTTTATTTTCTTTTTGTAAACTGAGAAGATAAGTATTAACTAGTTTCAATAAATTAACAGAGAGAAACTTACACAGCGCTTCTATCGCTGTCCCTCCCTGTGGATCACGACCCGTTGCCCTAGGCTACACGGTAGAATTTAGGACCTAGCACTGTTCTAAATTTCTCTATTTTTTTTTGCAGGTTCTGCTCGATCATAATTTTGGGAGGATGATCCCAAATCCAGTTGGTTAAATTTAGTTTTTGGTGAATTAGGTGGTTAAAGCTAAAGATCAATCGAGGATAACGTCAAATACAGAGAACAAATCCAAAGGGATAAAGGGATGAGAGAAGATCAATGGATGAATGAAGCAATTCAGACTTAGATTCTTGCTGGATACATTTTAGTATTTGAATCATAACATTCGCTACCAGAACTCAAATCTGATGATTCAAGATGATCCAGAAAGAGGACTTAAAGGGTTACAACTCTTAAGTTGATCATTATTTCTAATTCTATCATTTGATAAGTGATATTTAGCAATCAATATGCCACTAAACTGCAGATCAGAACTGAATATCCACATCAAATCAAGTTTGGAGATAAGGGGAGTTAAGAAATTGCCAGCTTTACTTATCTTCATACTCCTCTACCCGCTACATTTCTCTTATAAATATCTGCACTCAAAGGCAAAAGGGGACGACAACTTCAGAGAGAGCTTTACTTTAGGTTTTTCTTTTCTTCTTTAATGTATCTTTATTTTTTTTATTTTTCTTTTTAGCTTAGGTTAGAGAGAGTTACATGATAAAAGAGAGGAAGAGTTATTGTAGAGTGACACTATTGTAATCTTTTCTTCAAGAAGCTTATATTGAAGGTGAATATCAATGGAGGTTTCTCACTTTTCTCATTGTGCTCGATCTCGCCGAAGCCTTGCTTTCCTTTATTCTTTCTATTACTTTGCTTTACTCCATGCTAAGGTAAATTTCATTATGGTTCAACAGTAAAGGTAAATATTCTTCTTCTATTACTTTTTATTTTTGATTTTTTTGCATCAACACTTTTCATTATCTCTTTTTATTTCATTTTCTTTTATAATTAAAATAAAAAATACCACCATCTCTTCTTCTACCATCTTCTTCTTAACTTAACTTAATATTTTTATTTTCTTTTGTAAACTGAGAAGATAAGTATTAACTAGTTTCAATAATTAACAGAAAGAAACTTACACAACGCTTCTATCGCTGTCCCTCCCTGTGGATCACGACCCGTTAGCCCTAGGCTACACGGTAGAATTGAGGACCTAGCACTGTTCTAAATTTCTGTATTTTTCTGTGCAGGTTTGGCTCGATCAAAATTTTGGCGCCGTTGCCGGGGAGGGATAGTAAGTTTTCTTTCTTCTTGATTTACTTTAATAGTTTTACTCTTTTTCTTCTCTGTTTTGATGTACAGAGGCTAATTATAGAAAACTAGGAGCTGCAGTTGACATATTCTTACTCTGTACCTCTGCCCAAGAAGGCAGAGCATCAAAGCCCACAACTGTGTTGAACTACTAACTGTAGTCTCTTGTAGGTTGCTTTATATAGATTAGCTCTCTGCAGTTATTAGTTTATCTGTTTAACTCACTCTGTACATATTTCTAATCAACAGTAACTTGTTACTTTGTAAATGCTAAAAAATGTTTAGACTCTTGCATCTTAGGGCATTTGTCTATTTTGTTTTTTTACATTACTGTTGAAGAGTGCTGGAGCAAAGGTATATGTGCGTTGCATATAGTTTAGGAAATATATTTTGAGTGATTCATATTGCTTAAATGTTACCTTTTGCTTTATACTTGTACACTGCACTAAAAAGACTAAGGGCATATCTTTAAACAAGATAAGGTGGGGAAGTCATTACCCTTCCTTAGCCCAAAAACCATCTCCTCACTCACTAACCCAGCCTAACATAAAATTGAGTAGACGTTGGCCCTAGGGACATCTCGGACTTAAATAGGGATTGACTTAAGGGGGAAGTTGTTAGAAGTTGACTCTTGCTAAATCGGTGTCTAAGGTTGGGGATTGAGGGGCGAAACCCTGAAGGCTGGTGGTTTGGCATAATTAGGCCCGCTGCTTAGGCACGGATACCACCCTGCCCTTACCTGGCCAATTAACTTGTGGTCAGGTTCTGCAATATACCTCCTATGGATAATCAACAGTTAGGAGTCGTCTAGGTCTAAGCTCTACCCTAACATAGGCTAGATTTTTCTTTATTTTCTTGTTTGTTTATTTGTTTGTTTTTGTTTGTTCTTGTGAAAATGGATTATAATTACAATTATTCTGATTATAACTCAAATCCATATTTCACCCCAACCTCTTTCAATTCGAATATTACCAACCCGGCATTACATAACTTTAACTCTAACCAACCAAGTATGCCAGATTGGTCTTATCCGAATCAATATATTCCCCGATCCCAGTACTATGAACAAGAATGGGACAATCATCACCACTCTTCACCGAGTCAGTGGGGATACAACTCCCCTGAGTCTTACTATCAACAACCTTACCAACAAACAGCTTCATATAATCCATACCAAGACCAACCTATAGAAGAGAAGTCTTCTTTAGAAAAGGCATTTGAAGCTTTCCTTAAGTCCACACGACAAGTACAAATCATAGCGGACTCAATTCTCCCAAACAATTCCCAAATTCAAGATCATTACTCTAATTTTCAAGTCCAACCACAACAAGAAGAACCTCTTGACTTAGAAAAGAATATGGAATTCATGATTCAGTCCCAAAATGATTGTATTCAATCCCAAATGGATCGTCTCCAATCTCTCAATAGGTTAGAAGCAAAAGTGAGTCATTGATAGGAATGAGGAAACTCTACATAACACATTTTCGATCACTCCTTATTCTCCTAACCATATTGACGAAGAATCATGATATCTTTGAGATTTTAACTGTAACGCCCCGATTCCACGGATACGGGGACGTCACTGCGACGTATATATGTAGGTCAGAAGAAGCCCCCACGTATATACGCTAAGCATAAAAGTACAATAAGGAATCAGAGTACAACACAAAGCGTGGTGTATTCATATGCCAACTTACAAGATACAAGTACAAAGTTATACAAACTATGATAAAGTAATACACTTTACAAGTGTTATTTATCATATCCAAGTCCAAAAAGACAATATACAAACATGTACACAAGATGCTCACGTAATGGATGAAGATTCGTGAGCCAAAAGGAAGAGTCTGGCACGAGGGAACTAGAGTTGGTCAGCCTGCTCACTGAAATAAGCCTGGTCCTCTGTGGATGGCTCCACTTCGTTCCAAGCCTCAGAATCTGAATATGCAAATCCAAGGAATCAAGACATATAATAGTAAACAACTGTAGCCAAGTGGCTAAGGGACAGGAATAAAGAAGATGGAACAGTAATAAATAGCATCGACTAACAAGTGATGAAAACATAATAAGGTAAAGCCATAATGCAATGAATGTACAAATTAAGTCTATAATTATTATTACTTGTCTTACTGTGATATCTAGCTATGTGACCCAGCGTCCCAGAACACATAGATCCATATCCTAGTAAAGCAAGTTTGTTATTGGAAACAGCGGTTGTATCGACGAACTATGTTTACAGTGGGTCCCGTACATGCCCGGGACCACGGTCCAGGGTGTTCCGTTGCTTGATGACGGAACCAGCCGCAAGGCCTAACAGGAGGGTCTTATGTATGCCCTTAGTCATGACAGTATTCAGGAATAGGGAGCAAGCACTCCCCTCGGTCCCCTGGAGGCCCTCAGGTCAGACCGGAATATAATTGTACAATAAACCTAATACCACTGTAAACACGAACACATACCGATATCCGCATATTTCCCCCGTCCCATGTGTAAGTTGGTCCATTTTATAAAATAGTCGAGTGTATCATGCTTGGTGTTTAAGTGATAGCATGAAGAGATGGAGATATTTCATATTTAACAAGTCCTAAAATGAGAATACATGATAACGAGTCAAGAAGTAACAAGTCATGAGATCCATCAAGTAACATGTCATGTAGTACAAATCATAGAGCATGAACAAGAATAGTATATCATATGTGAAGCAAGGGTAAAATCCAATTCATAAAAGAAACAACAATTTTTGCCCAAAAACAGGTTAACGGTCGACTGCCGGTCGACCGGACAAAATGCGTGAGCTCCAGGTTTGGTCGGTCGACTTCCGGTCGACTGCCGGTCGACCGGAGATATAACTACCGGTCGCCTGTCGGTCGACTGCCGGTCGACCGATACAGGGCCGTGAGCTCCAGGTTTTCTACCGGTCGACTGGTTGGTGAACCGGTCGACCGCCTACTCAAAACTGTGCACGTTTGTGCACATCGGTCGACTGCCCCCTTGGGCCGGTCGACCGAAGTTCTGAAAAATGCTGCTGTTAGGTCAAAAATCAGATTTTTGTGGTGGTTATTTTTGATAGCTAAAAATATGATTTTGATGACTTAAGGGGACATGATTTGTCAACACAAGTATACAAGGAACTTTACGAGTCTTGGTGAGTAAAAATACTCACTTC
Source organism: Agave tequilana (assembly GCA_038442645.1). Taxonomy (NCBI): domain Eukaryota; kingdom Viridiplantae; phylum Streptophyta; class Magnoliopsida; order Asparagales; family Asparagaceae; genus Agave; species Agave tequilana. The sequence continues at coordinate 22,570 of JAVJIF010009922.1, forward strand.
GAACGGTCGATTTGAACTTTTACGAGTTCCGAAGAGTTCGAGGTTGACGAAAAGCGCCGAAGTGATCCTCGACGATCTTGCGGACGATCCCAATCCAACGAAGTGGTAGTTGCTTGAGATGGAGATGAAGACTTGGGTGTTGTTTGGGAGTTAGGGTTTGAGTTGGAGATGGAGAAGGATTTTGTGAAGGTGAGAATTTTGTTGAAGTGAAGAAAAGAGAAAGGAATTGTAAAGGAAAGGATTTTATAGGGTTTGATTTTTGTAAAGGGAATGCAAATAAAGAAATTGAGAGGGGTTTTGTGCAAAATAGGGGAGATGAGGTGTCTCCCTTGGCCAATGGTGGCCGGCCATGAGAAAGAGAGAGAGAGATGTATTAAATGAGGGGGGTTGGTGAGAATGTGTGGAGATGGAATTTTGGAAGAAAATGGAAATTTGGAAAAATGGAATTCTTGTGGTTGTGAAGGAAGGAAAGGAAAATAGGGAAAAGGGAAAAAAGAAAAGAATTGATAAATGAAGATATTTTCTTGGTCTTGGAAAATGAAAATATCGGAAACACGGATTCCTAGGTTCGAGTCAAGAATGCGGGAAAACATTTCGGAAAATACCGAAATCGTCCGAAATTTAAGTATTTCGGAACGACTCGTAATTTTCACCAAAAATCAATAATAATATATGAAGACATATAGTGAAATCCGTTAGAAGAAATACTTTATAGTTTTAAAGCTAAAAATCCCGGAATCAGTTACCTACCGACTCCGAAAGAATTTTCATAAATTCATAAAATTCTCAGAAAAAGTATATAGATAAGAAATACGATTCTAAGAAATAAAGTCTAAAGGACTTTCTAGAAATTCCTAACTGTTTGTGAAATAAAAATACTGGAAGAAGTCTTCTACCGACTCCGGCAGAATTTGCATAAATTCGTAAAATCTTCAGAAAAAGTATTTAAGTAAGAAATATTATTCTAGGCAGAAATGTCTAAAGAATCTTCTAGAATTTCTAAACAGTTTGTAAGATAAAAATTCGTTTAAATTCTAGAAATTCATTTAAATTCTAGAAAATTCCAGAAATTCTCATAAAATCTAATATTTTAGAAAATGATATTTGAAATTGAAATTGGTCAATTACAGAAAGTAAATCGAAAAATACGATCGAAAAGCTGAATACGCATTAAGTACGTATTCCGGAAACAGGATATTACAATCCATCCACCTTACAAAAATTTCGTCCTCGAAATTTCGTAAAGTGAAAGGTAACAAGAAAAGCAACAGATAGAGAAGGATCAGATGGAAAGTAACAGTAGAATGCGTAGAAGGAAAGAGTCTTACAAATCAAGATGTGAAGAGTTGAGGATAACGCTCTCGGATAACGTCCTCTCGTTCCCAAGTGGCCTCCCCTGGTGCATGCCTGTTCCAAGACACCAATACGAATGGAATGGCTTTGTTCTTCAGTGTCTTCACACTTCTATCCAATATGGCCATCGGCTGCTCCTGATATGATAAATCTGGCTGTAGCTCTAGTTCGGAGTGATCCAGAATATGGCTATCATCCTTTACATACCTCCTCAACTGAGATACGTGGAAAACATTGTGCACTCCGTCCAAAGAAGGCGGCAATGCCAATCTGTAAGACACATCTCCCACTCGCTCCAAAATCTCGAATGGGCCGATATATCTTGGACTCAGCTTTCCACGAACACCAAACCGGATGATTCCCTTGGTAGGTGATATCCTCAAGAATACATGATCTCCTGCCTGGAACTCCAATGGCCTTCTCCGTGAATCTGCCCAACTCTTCTGCCGACTCTGTGCTGCCTTGAGATGATCTCTGATGACCCTGACTTTCTCTGTGGTCTGAATCAGGATCTCGGGCCCCAATAGTCTCCTCTCACCGACTTCATCCCAGCAAATCGGTGACCTGCACTTCCTTCCATATAAAGCCTCAAAGGGTGCCATTCTGATACTTGCCTGATAACTGTTGTTATAAGAAAACTCAGCCAAGTGAAGATGATCTTCCCATGAACCCTTGAACTCAATCATGCAGGCTCTAAGCATATCTTCAAGAATCTGGATGGTCCTCTCTGATTGCCCGTCTGTCTGAGGATGATATGCTGTACTGAACTTCAGACGAGTTCCCAGACTCTCTTGAAGACTCTCCCAGAAATGAGATCTGAATCTGGTGTCTCTGTCTGAAACAATACTGACTGGAACTCCATGCAGACGAACTATCTCCTTCAAATACTTGTCTGCCAGAACCTCTGTTGTTTGACCCACCCTAAATGGTATGAAGTGAGCTGACTTGGTGAGGCGATCAATGATTACCCACACAGCATTATTACCCTTGGGACTACGAGGTAATGCCGTGACAAAATCCATAGTGATGTGCTCCCACTTCCATTCGGGTATCGGTAAAGGATGTAGAAGTCCAGCTGACCTCTGGTGCTCTATCTTTATCTGCTGGCACACCAAGCACTTGGCAACAAACTGGGCTATCTCCCTCTTCATGGCATTCCACCAAAAGTGTTTCTTCAAGTCCTGATACATCTTGGTTCCCCCCGGGTGTATGGAATAAGCTGAACTGTGTGCTTCCTCCAAAATCTTCTGTTTGACTTCTCCTTGGGGAACACAAAGCCTGCTTCCAAAATACAAAGCACCATCTGGATGGATACAGATATCAGTCCTCAATCCAGCCTCCACCTGAGCTCGAAATATCTGTAATCTGGGGTCCTCCTTCTGAGCTTCCTTGATCTCATCAATCAATGATGACTGGATCTGTAAAGCCATGAGCTGCCCTGCCTTCTCAGTTCCTTGCACCAACATCAAATCCAATCTGATGAAATCTCGAATCAACTCCTTCTGCTGAGTGATTTGGACTAGCACCCTGTTCTCTGGCATCCTGCTCAGTGCATCTGGAACTGTATTGACCTTGCCTGGATGATATTGCAAGTCAATATCATAGTCTGCCATAAGCTCCAACCACCGCCTCTGCCTCATGTTCAACTCTATCTGTGAGAAGATATACTTGAGGCTCTTGTGATCCGTGTATATCAACACTCTATCTCCCAGAAGATAATGCCTCCAAATCTTCAAGGCAAAGATCACTGCTGCTAGCTCCAAGTCATGAGTTGGATAATTCCGCTCATGAGTCTTCAGTTGCCTAGATGCATATGCTATAACATGATCATGTTGCATAAGTACACATCCCAGGCCTTTACCTGATGCATCACTGAAGATGACCATCCCTCCTCTACCTGAGGGAGTCCTCAAGATTGGAGCTGAAATGAGCCTATGCTTCAATTGCTCAAATGCTGCGGTACACTCCTCTGTCCATATGTACCTTACCCCTTTCCGGGTGAGCTGGGTCAACGGAGCTGCAATCCTAGAGAAATCCTGGACAAAGCGTCTGTAATATCCGGCTAGTCCAAGAAAACTCTTAATCTCAGTCACCGTCCTTGGAATTGGCCAATCCTTCACTGCCTGGACTTTGCTGGGATCAACTGAAATTCCTTCTGCTGAAACCATATGTCCAAGGAAGGCTATGCTGTCCAACCAGAACTCACACTTGCTTCTCTTGGCATGAGCTGCTCCTGCTGGAGAGTCTGCAACACAATCCTCAAGTGTTCTGCATGCTCCTTGTTGTTCTTTGAATAGATCAAGATGTCGTCTATGAAAACAACAACAAACTGATCCAAGTAGGGCGAGAACACTCGGTTCATCAAGTCCATGAAAACTGCAGGGGCATTGGTAACTCCGAAAGGCATTACTAGAAACTCATAGTGGCCATAACGGGTCCTGAATGCCGTCTTCGGAATATCCTCCTTCTTCACTCTCAGCTGATGGTAACCCGACTGCAAATCCAATTTAGAGAACACACGGGCTCCATGAAGCTGATCAAACAGATCATCAATCCTGGGTAAGGGATACTTGTTCTTGAAGGTGACCTTGTTCAATTCCCTATAATCAATACAAAGTCTCTTACCACCATCCTTCTTGTTGGCCAATAGAACTGGAGCTCCCCATGGTGAAGTACTCGGCCGAATCAATCCTTTGTCTGAATATTCCTGCAGCTGCTTCTTCAGAATCTCTAACTCTGTCGGTGCCATCCTGTACGGAGCCTTGGATATAGGAGCTGCTCCTGGAACTGTGTCAATGGAGAACTCAATCATCCTCTCCGGTGGCAGTCCTGAAATCTCAGCAAACACTTCTGGGAATTCATCCCACACCGGTACCTTCTGCTTCTGAACCTCCGAAGTAGTCATCTGAGTCTTTCCCTTGGTAGACTTCACTTCTCCACTAAATTGGAACTCCGGTTGATGAGGGATTCTGAAATTAATCTTCTTCTCCCTACAATCAATAACTGCATAGTACTGACTGAGCCAGGTCATGCCTAAGATTACGTCGTACCCTTTGGTGTCTAGTACGAGCATATCTATGGCCAAAGTCTTATCACAAAGTTCTACTGGACAATCAGTACAAGCCTGAGAAGATATAACTACCCCATTCCCTGTACTTATCTCCCATTTGTGGTCTCATGATCTAACAGGTATAGAATGTAAAGCCACAAATTTATCTGAGATATAACAGTGGGATGCACCTGAATCGAAGAGAGCGAGAACAGGTAGTGAATGTACTCTGATGTTACCTGTAATCACCTCCTCAGAAGCCTCAGCCTCTGCTTCTGTCAGGTTGTAAGCCTGACCTCTACCACGCCCTGCTGCAGTCCTGGCTCCTCTCTGCACTGGACGAACAATCTGCTGTGGAGGAAGGGGGAGAGCTCTCCTCATCACTGGTCCCTGGTTCCTCTGCCCAAGTGGCCCTGGCAGCACTCTCTGTCCACTGGGTCCTGGAAGTGCTGGCATAGTCTGATTGGCAATCCCCATCCTCCTGTGTGGACAAGTCTCGACAGAATGATCTCGGGAACCACACACCAAGCACAACCCATTTGCTCTACGGCAGTTCTGCTGAGTGTGACCTGGTTTCTGACAATAATTGCAGATAGGACCTGATTGAGCCATCTGATAAGGAGCTGGTCTGAATGGTGGTCTTGCCAGAACCTTTGCTGCTCTGTATGGTCCTCCTCTTCCCATTGGGACAAACGGCCTCTTCATGGCCTGATTCCTCATCTGGTCTCCTTGCTTCTTCTCAAACCCACGCTCCACCTCTCGAGCGATGGTGAGAACTTCTGCATAGGTCTTCAGATGATGGGGCATTAGGAACATCTGAATGTCCATCTGTAGGCCCTGCTAAAACCTGCTTGCTCGCTTCTCCTCATCCGTCACCATGTACGGAGCAAAGCGGCTGAGTCTAAGGAATTCCGCGGCATACTCATCCACGGACTTGTTCCACTGCTGGAGTCTGATGAATTGCTCCTCCATATCTTTCTGCGCCGTAGCAGGGAAGAATCGGCTGTAGAAACTCTTGGAGAACGTGTCCCAAGTGACAGGCTTCTCCAAGCGGGCCTCCTCGGCTAACCACCAAGTTCGAGCTATGTCTTTCAGCTGAATCTTAGCAACCTCTACTTGGTTCTCCTTCGGGACACGGGCTGCATTCAGCAAATCAGTGGTGTCCGTCAGCCATTGCTCAGCATCCAATGGCTTCTCTCCTCCTGTGAAAATTGCTGGTTGCAGCCGTCGGAAATCTGAAATGTTTCCCGGTCTCTGCTCCTTCGGGGCTGCTAACTCCTGCCTGAGGAGTTTAGTCTGCTGCTGCTGGTTCTCCATCATGGCCTGAATAACTCTCAGGACATCGGCATTCTCTCCTCCTACAGGTCCATTCGGTACTTGCCCGACATTGTTACGACCCGATCGTCTCTCTATACCGAATTGGAATAGGATAACTGGAATTGGAAACAAATGGATGGAAGGAGTTTAGAACACAAGGAAATGAATCAAGGACGGAATCAAGAAGGACTTGATAACTCTGTACATTGTAGTTGGCATTCGCAAATTACTAGAATTTGCCACTTGATTGTACTTTTAGGTGTGAGAGTCTAAGCTCTGATACCAACCTGTAACGCCCCGATTCCACGGATACGGGGACGTCACTGCGACGTATATATGTAGGTCAGAAGAAGCCCCCACGTATATACGCTAAGCATAAAAGTACAATAAGGAATCAGAGTACAACACAAAGCGTGGTGTATTCATATGCCAACTTACAAGATACAAGTACAAAGTTATACAAACTATGATAAAGTAATACACTTTACAAGTGTTATTTATCATATCCAAGTCCAAAAAGACAATATACAAACATGTACACAAGATGCTCACGTAATGGATGAAGATTCGTGAGCCAAAAGGAAGAGTCTGGCACGAGGGAACTAGAGTTGGTCAGCCTGCTCACTGAAATAAGCCTGGTCCTCTGTGGATGGCTCCACTTCGTTCCAAGCCTCAGAATCTGAATATGCAAATCCAAGGAATCAAGACATATAATAGTAAACAACTGTAGCCAAGTGGCTAAGGGACAGGAATAAAGAAGATGGAACAGTAATAAATAGCATCGACTAACAAGTGATGAAAACATAATAAGGTAAAGCCACAATGCAATGAATGTACAAATTAAGTCTATAATTATTATTACTTGTCTTACTGTGATATCTAGCTATGTGACCCAGCGTCCCAGAACACATAGATCCATATCCTAGTAAAGCAAGTTTGTTATTGGAAACAGCGGTTGTATCGACGAACTATGTTTACAGTGGGTCCCGTACATGCCCGGGACCACGGTCCAGGGTGTTCCGTTGCTTGATGACGGAACCAGCCGCAAGGCCTAACAGGAGGGTCTTATGTATGCCCTTAGTCATGACAGTATTCAGGAATAGGGAGCAAGCACTCCCCTCGGTCCCCTGGAGGCCCTCAGGTCAGACCGGAATATAATTGTACAATAAACCTAATACCACTGTAAACACGAACACATACCGATATCCGCATATTTTCCCCGTCCCATGTGTAAGTTGGTCCATTTTATAAAATAGTCGAGTGTATCATGCTTGGTGTTTAAGTGATAGCATGAAGAGATGGAGATATTTCATATTTAACAAGTCCTAAAATGAGAATACATGATAACGAGTCAAGAAGTAACAAGTCATGAGATCCATCAAGTAACATGTCATGTAGTACAAATCATAGAGCATGAACAAGAATAGTATATCATATGTGAAGCAAGGGTAAAATCCAATTCATAAAAGAAACAACAATTTTTGCCCAAAAACAGGTTAACGGTCGACTGCCGGTCGACTGCCGGTCGACCGGACAAAATGCGTGAGCTCCAGGTTTGGTCGGTCGACTTCCGGTCGACTGCCGGTCGACCGGAGATATAACTACCGGTCGCCTGTCGGTCGACTGCCGGTCGACCGATACAGGGCCGTGAGCTCCAGGTTTTCTACCGGTCGACTGGTTGGTGAACCGGTCGACCGCCTACTCAAAACTGTGCACGTTTGTGCACATCGGTCGACTGCCCCCCTTGGGCCGGTCGACCGAAGTTCTGAAAAATGCTGCTGTTAGGTCAAAAATCAGATTTTTGTGGTGGTTATTTTTGATAGCTAAAAATATGATTTTGATGACTTAAGGGGACATGATTTGTCAACACAAGTATACAAGGAACTTTACGAGTCTTGGTGAGTAAAAATACTCACTTCGAACGGTCGATTTGAACTTTTACGTGTTCCGAAGAGTTCGAGATTGACGAAAAGCGCCGAAGTGATCCTCGACGATCTTGCGGACGATCCCAATCCAACGAAGTGGTAGTTGCTTGAGATGGAGATGAAGACTTGGGTGTTGTTTGGGAGTTAGGGTTTGAGTTGGAGATGGAGAAGGATTTTGTGAAGGTGAGAATTTTGTTGAAGTGAAGAAAAGAGAAAGGAATTGTAAAGGAAAGGATTTTATAGGGTTTGATTTTTGTAAAGGGAATGCAAATAAAGAAATTGAGAGGGGTTTTGTGCAAAATAGGGGAGATGAGGTGTCTCCCTTGGCCAATGGTGGCCGGCCATGAGAAAGAGAGAGAGAGATGTATTAAATGAGGGGGGTTGGTGAGAATGTGTGGAGATGGAATTTTGGAAGAAAATGGAAATTTGGAAAAATGGAATTCTTGTGGTTGTGAAGGAAGGAAAGGAAAATAGGGAAAAGGGAAAAAAGAAAAGAATTGATAAATGAAGATATTTTCTTGGTCTTGGAAAATGAAAATATCGGAAACACGGATTCCTAGGTTCGAGTCAAGAATGCGGGAAAACATTTCGGAAAATACCGAAATCGTCCGAAATTTAAGTATTTCGGAACGACTCGTAATTTTCACCAAAAATCAATAATAATATATGAAGACATATAGTGAAATCCGTTAGAAGAAATACTTTATAGTTTTAAAGCTAAAAATCCCGGAATCAGTTACCTACCGACTCCGAAAGAATTTTCATAAATTCATAAAATTCTCAGAAAAAGTATATAGATAAGAAATACGATTCTAAGAAATAAAGTCTAAAGGACTTTCTAGAAATTCCTAACTGTTTGTGAAATAAAAATACTGGAAGAAGTCTTCTACTGACTCCGGCAGAATTTGCATAAATTCGTAAAATCTTCAGAAAAAGTATTTAAGTAAGAAATATTATTCTAGGCAGAAATGTCTAAAGAATCTTCTAGAATTTCTAAACAGTTTGTAAGATAAAAATTCGGGAATCGATCAGCGGCACTGGTCGACACCGGTTTGGAGAAATTCATTTAAATTCTAGAAAATTCCAGAAATTCTCATAAAATCTAATATTTTAGAAAATGATATTTGAAATTGAAATTGGTCAATTACAGAAAGTAAATCGAAAAATACGATCGAAAAGCTGAATACGCATTAAGTACGTATTCCGGAAACAGGATATTACATTAACCAAGATTCGATTTCACCACAGAATTTTGAACTTGACCAATATCAACCCATAGATAAATTGGCAAGTTTTCATTTCAATGAGATTGAACTTGAAGATTAATGTGACACTAATTTTCAATATTGTGATTCAATTTCACTTTTTGAATTTATGCTGACTCCGATATCCTTACCCGATTCGGACCTAATTCCGAAGCCAACACTGATTCCTATCCCTATAGAGCTTGAACATGAACCACTTATTTTGGATAGTCACATTCCATTATTGAAAAATGAATGTGAACTTCAATTCTATGATTTGGACCAAACTCATGAACCAACTCCTACTCTCGAATCTATACTTGATTTGAGTTTTATTCCCGAGTCAGTATCGGTTCCCATTCCCTTCATTATTGAGCCCAAATCATCCATTTCACAAAATCACATTCCATTGTTTGACCAAGGTTTAGACCAATATGACTCTGGATGATATCCCAAGACTGGTCATATAACCGGGATAAATTTCATGCTAGGATCTTGCATGATCTTATTCATATTGGGGATTATAAAAATGTTAATAGGAAAGAGGTTATGAAAGGTGGGTTCCATGAAAATTCACAGTATCTAGATTGGGCAGAAACGCTTGGCCCAATAAGACCACCACCGGAACCACCACCTTGAGGTGACAATTTTCCTTCCCTTTCTCTTTTTTTTTCATGTATTATTGTATTTCATTCATACATTGAGGACAATACATGAGTTAAGTGTGGTGGAGGGTTTACTAACATGCTAACTTCACTAGTCTGAAAAAAAAAATCTTTCTTTAAAACTTAAAAAAAACTTTCTTTAAAACTTTTTGAAAAGTAAAATAATACTTTGACTTATTTTTGTAAAAAATTAAGTTAATTTTAAAGAATAAGAGGATCATAATTAGGATTTCTTATACTTGGTCAAAATAAAATTATTTGTTTGATTTTGAGGTTAGAAAGTAAAATTGAAAAAGTAATTTAGTCTCGATTTTTACCTTGATGAAATATGCATACTTTATACACTTATACACTTAGGGTTCTAAAACAAAGATTCTTATGCCTTATATAAATATATATATATATATATATACATATATCAAAAAAAAAAATTCCTCTGATTAAGCTGGGTATTTCTGCCTCATAAAGCATAAATATTCACGCATAAAGTGGTTCATATAAATAAAAATCTTTAGTTTTGTGGCCTTGTTTGCTCGAGTCCTAAATCCTTGGGGTGCTTTCTCACCCGGTGCCCTAAACCGTCTGGTTTGGGAGTCACCGACTAAGGCTCGTTACATGGGCGAATTAGAAAGCCTAATAGAGCTAAAGAATATTACCGTCATAAATTTAAAAAAAAAGGGAAAAAAAAGAAAGGAAAATAATAAGGCATAAGAGTTAGAGTTGATGAATCCTGAGCCAAATTTTCACGGTCACAAAATGCATATGACTTATGGTAAAATAATAGACTAGATGAGAAATACAATTTTAATCCTTATCTTGATTGAAAACAAGTTTTTGAATAAAGATTAAGTTTAGGAATGACTAAGTTTTGATAATCTTATGACTTATACATTACTTGAAATTTTACATTAATACTTCAAATATTTTTTTCCTTTAAAAATGTGTTTTTAAAAAAAATACTAACAATTCATTTCCTTTTCTTCATGGATTTTGTGGGTGCAATCCACTGAAAACCCTCACGAGATGAAACACGTCCTCTTGGGATAACCTAGAGGTTTAACAGGTTGTTACACAAGCTCAGTGCAATCCGTGACCTGCAAAAGTGGTCTAATAATCTTTGGTTTAGTTTTGTTGCTTTGCTTGATGATGAGCAAAAGATAGGTGTGGGGGTGTGATCGTACACATTTATTACATTATTCTTTATTACATTCCACATTTATCATGTAATAAATCTGCTAAATTTTTGGTCTTAAATGTCTATTTTGCAGAAGATAATCATGGGGAGAAAGAGGATAAAATCAAATAAATATCAGTTAAATTCAGATTTAATTAGATTTATTTGGTTAGAAGAGGATGATCCCAAATTCAGTTGGTTAAATTCAGTTTTACTGAATTAGGTAGTTAAAGCTAAAGATCAACCGAGGATAACGTCAAATATGGAGTCCAAATCCAAAGGGATAAATGGATGAGAGAAGATCAATGGATGAGATGAAGAAATTCAGACTCAGATTCTGGCTAGATACATTTTAGTATTTAAATCATAACTTTCGTTAGCAGAACTCAAATCTGATGATTCAAGATGATCCGAAAAGAGAACTTAAAGGGCTACAACTTTTAAGTTGATCATTATTTTTAATTCTGTCATTTGATAAGTGATATTTAGCAATCAATACGCCACTAAACTGCAGATCAGAACTGAATATCCACATCAAATAAAGTTTGGAGATAAGGGGAGTTCAGAAATTGCCAGCTTTACTTATCTTCATACTCCTCTACCCTCTGCATTTCTCCTATAAATATCTGCACTCAAAAGCAAAAAGGGACGACCACTTCAGAGAGAGCTTTACTTTAGGTTTTTCTTTTCTTCTTCAATGTAATTTTTATTTTTCCTTTTAGCTTAGGTTAGAGAGAGTTACATGATTAAAAGAGAGGAAGAGTTATTGTAGAGTGACACTATTATAATCTTTTCTTCAAGAAGCTTATATTGAAGGTGACAATCAATGGAGGTTTATCACTTTTCTCATTGTGCTCGATCTCGTCGAAGCCTTGCTTTCCTTTATTCTTTCTATTACTTTGCTTTACTCCATGCTAGGGTAAATTTCATTATGGTTCAATAGTAGAGGTAAATATTCTTCTTCTATTTATTTTTATTTTTTATTTTTTTGCATCAACACTTTTCTTTATCTCTTTTTTTTCTTTTTACGTTATAATTAAAATAAAACAATACCACCATCTCTTCTTCTACCATCTTCTTCTTAACTTAACTTAATATTTTTATTTTCTTTTTGTAAACTGAGAAGATAAGTATTAACTAGTTTCAATAAATTAACAGAGAGAAACTTACACAACGCTTCTATCGCTGTCCCTCCCTGTGCATCACGACCCGTTAGCCCTAGGCTACACGGTAGAATTGTGGACCTAGCACTGTTCTAAATTTCTGTATTTTTCTGTGCAGGTTTGGCTCGATCAAAATTTTGGCGCCGTTGCCGGGGAGGGACAGTAAGTTTTCTTTCTTCTTATTTACTTTAACAGTTTTACTCTGTTTCTTCTCTATTTTGATGTACAGAGGCTAATTACAGAAAACTAGGAGCTGCAGTTGACATATTCCTACTCTGTACCTCTGTCCAAGAGGGCAGAGCATCAAAGCCCACAACTGTGTTGAACTACTAACTATAGTCTCTTGTAGGTTGCTTTACATAGATTAGCTCTCTGCAGTTATTAGTTTATCTGTTTAACTCACTCTGTACATATTTCTAATCAACAGTAACTTGTTTCTTTGTAAATGCTAAAAAATATTTAGACTCTTGCATCTTAGGGCATTTGTCTATTTTATTTTTTTACATTACTGTTGAAGAGTGCTGGAGCAAAGGTATATGTGCATTGCATATAGTTTAGAAAATATATTTTGAGTGATTCATATTGCTTAAATGTTACCTTTTGCTTTATACTTGTACACTGCACTAAAAGACCAAGGGCATATCTTTAAACAAGATAAGGTGGGGAAGTCATTACCCTTCCTTAGCCCAAAAACCATCTCCTCACTCACTAACCCAGCCTAACATAAAATTGAGTAGACGTTGGCCCTAGGGACATCTCGGACTCAGATAGGGATTGACTTAAGGGGGAAGTTGTTAGAAGTTGACTCTTGCTAAATCGGTGTCTAAGGTTGGGGATTGAGGCGCGAAACCCTGAAGGCTGGTGGTTTGGCATAATTAGGCCCATTGCTTAGGCATGGATATCTCCCACAAATCTTGCCCCTACCTGGCCAATTAACTTGTGGTCAGGTTCTGCAATATACCTCCTATGGATAATCAACAGTTAGGAGTCGTCTAGGTGTAAGCTCTACCCTAACATAGGCTAGATTTTCTTTATTTTCTTGTTTGTTTATTTGTTTGTTTTTGTTTGTTCTTGTGAAAATGGATTATAATTACAATTTTCTGATTATAACTCAAATCCTTATTTCACCCAAACCTCTTTCAATTCGGATATTACCAACCCGGCATTACATAACTTTAACTCGAACCAACCAAGTATGCCAGATTGGTCTTATCCGAATCAATATATTTCCCGATCCCAGTACTATGAACAAGAATGGGACAATCATCACCACTCTTCACCGAGTCAGTGGGGATACAACTCCCCTGAGTCTTACTATCAACAACCTTACCAACAAACAGCTTCATATAATCCATACCAAGACCAACCTATGAAGAGAAGTCTTCTTTAGAAAAGACATTTTAAGCTTTCCTTGAGTCCACACGACAAGTACAAATCATAGCGGACTCAATTCTCCCAAACAATTCCCAAATCCAAGATCATTACTCTAATTTTCAAGTCCAACCACAACAAGAAGAACCTCTTGACTTAGAAAAGAATATGGAATTCATGATTCAGTCCCAAAATGATTGTATTCAATCCCAAATGGATCGTCTCCAATCTCTTAATAGGTTAGAGGCAAAAGTGAGTCATTTGGTCAAAACAATTAATGATAGGAATGAGGAAACTCTACCTAACACATTTTTGATCACTCCTGATTCTCCTAGCTATATTGACGAAGAATCATGGTATCCTGGAGATTTTAACCAAGATTCGATTTCACCACATAATTTTGAACTTGACCAATATCAACCCATAGATAAATTGGCAAGTTTTCATTTCAATGAGATTGAACTTGAAGATGAATGTGACACTGATTTTCAATATGGCGATTCAATTTTACTTTTTGAATTTATGCTGACTCCGGTATCCTTACCCGATTCGAACCTAATTCTGAAGCCAACACTGATTCCTATCCCTATAGAGCTTGAATATGAACCACTTTTTTTGGATAGTCACATTCCATTATTGGAAAATGAATGTGAACTTCAATTATATGATTTAGACTAAACTCATGAACCAACTCCTACTCTCAAATCTAAACTTGATTTGAGTTTTATTCCCGAGTCAGTATCGGTTCCCATTCCCTTCTTTGTTGAGCCCAAATCATCCATTTCACAAAATCACATTCCATTGTTTGACCAAGGTTTAGATCAATATGACTCTGGATGATATCCCAAGACTAGTCATATAACCGGGATAAATTTCATGCTAGGATCTTGCATGATCCTATTCATATTGGGGATTATAAAAAAGTTAATAGGAAAGAGGTTATGAAAGGTGGGTTCCATGAAAATTCACAGTATCTAAATAGGGCAGAAACGCTTGGCCCAATAAGACCACCACCGGAACCACCACCTTGAGGTGACAATTTTCCTTCCCTTTCTCTTTTTTTCATGTATTATTGCATTTCATTCGTATATTGAGAACAATGCATGAGTTAAGTGTGAGGGAGGGTTTACTAACATGCTAACTTTACTAATCTAAAAAAAAAAAAATCTTTCTTTAAAACATAAAAAAAACTTTCTTTAAAACTTTTTGAAAAGGAAAATAATACTTTGACTTATTTTTGTAAAAAAATACGTTAATTTTAAAGAATAAGAGGATCATAATTAGGATTTCTTATACTTGGTCAAAATAAAATTATTTATTTAATTTTGAGGTTAAAAAGAAAATTGAAAAAGTAATTAAGTCTTGATTTTTACCTTGATGAAATATGCATACTTTATACACTTACACACTTAGGGTTCTAAAACAAAGATTCTTATGCCTTATATAAAATATATATATATATATATACATATATCAAAAAAAATCCTCTGATTAAGCTAGGCATTTGTGCCTCATAAAGCATAAATATTCACGCATAAAGTGGTTCATATAAATAAAAATCCTTAGTTTTGTGGCCTTGTTTGCTCGAGTCCTAAGTCCTTGGGGTGTTTTCTCACCCGGTACCCTAAAATCGTCTGGCTTGGGAGTCACCGACTAAGGCTCGTTACATGGGCGAATTAGAAAGCCTAATAGAGCTAAAAGATATTACCGCCATAAATTTAAAAAAAAAGGGAAAGAAAAGAAAGGAAAATAATAATGCATAAGAGTTAGAGTTGATGAATCCTGAGCCAAATTTTCACGGTCACAAAATGCATATGACTTATGGTAAAATAATAGACTAGATGAGAAATATAATTTTTATCCTTACCTTGATTGAAAACAAGTTTTTGAATAAAGATTAAATTTAGGAATGACTAAGTTTTGATAATCTTATGACTTATACATTACTTGAAATTTTACATTAATACTTCAAATATTTTTTTCCTTTAAAAATGCTTTTTGAAAAAAAATACTAACAATTCATTTCTTTTTCTTCACGGATTTTGTGGGTGCAATCCACTGAAAACCCTCACAAGACAAAACTCATCCTCTAGGGGTAACCTAGAGGTTTAACGGCTTGTTGCACAAGCTCAGTGCAATCGCGTGACCTGCGAAAGTGGTCTAATAATCTTTGGTTTAGTTTTATTGCTTTGCTCGAGGATGAGTAAAAGTTAGGTGTGGGGGTGTGATTGCACACATTTCTTTATTACATTCCACATTTATCATGTAATAAATCTGCTAAATTTTTGGTCATAAATATCTATTTTGCAGAAGATAATCATTGGGAGAAAGAGGATAAAATCAAATAAATATCAGTTAAATTCAGATTTAACTGGATTTATTTGGTTAGAGGAGGATGATCCCAAATCCAGTTGGTTAAATTCAGTTTTTGGTGAATTAGGTCGTTAAAGCTAAAGATCAACCGAGGATAACATCAAATACAGAGTCCAAATCTAAAGGGATAAATGGATGAGAGAAGATCAATGGATGAGATGAAGCAATTCAGACTCAGATTCTGCCTGGATACATTTTAGTATGTGATTCATAACTTTTGCTACCAGACCTCAAATCTGATGATTCAAGACGATCCAGAAAGAGGACTTAAAGGGTTACAACCCTTAAGTTGATCATTATTTCTAATTCTGTCACTTGATAAGTGATATTTAGCAATCAATAGGCCACTAAACTGCAGATCAGGACTGAATATCCACAATAAATCAAGTTTGGAGATAAGGGGAGTTCAGAAATTGCCAGCTTTACTTATCTTCATACTCCTCTACCCTCTACATTTCTCCTATAAATATCTGCACTCAAAGGCAAAATGGGACGACCACTTCAGAGAGAGCTTTACTTTAGATTTTTCTTTTCTTCTTCAATATAATTTTTATTTTTTTTATTTTTCTTTTTAGCTTAGGTTAGAGAGAGTTATATGATTAAAAGAGAGGAAGAGTTATTGTAGAGTGACACTATTGTAATCTTTTTTTCAAGAAGCTTATATTGAAGGTGACAATCAATGGAGGTTTCTCACTTTTCTCATTGTGCTCGATCTCGCCGAAGCCTTGCTTTCCTTTATTCTTTCTATTACTTTGCTTTACTCCATGCTAAGGTAAATTTCATTATAGTTCAACAGTAGAGGTAAATATTCTTCTTCTATTTCTTTTTATTTTTGATTTTTTTTGCATCAACACTTTTCTTTATCTCTTTTTTTCTTTTTCTTTTATAATTAAAATAAAACAATACCACCATCTCTTCTTCTACCATCTTCTTCTTAACTTAACTTAATATTTTTATTTTCTTTTTGTAAACTGAGAAGAAAAGTATTAACTAGTTTCAATAAATTAACAGAGAGAAACTTACACAACGCTTCTATCGCTGTCCCTCCCTGTGCATCACGACCCGTTAGCCCTAGGGTACACGGTAGAATTGAGGACCTAGCACTGTTCTAAATTTCTGTATTTTTCTGTGCAGGTTTGGCTCAATCATTGCCCTGATCAGATCATTTGAAGGTGTCTTCCTGAGGATAAGCACCATAGCGTGTTGATGTTTTGTCATGAGTTTGCATACGGTGGATACTTTAGTCCCCGCAAGACTGTTGAAAAGGTTCTACAGAGTGGGTTCTACTGGCCCACTCTATTAAAGGACTCCTTTAAATTTTCTAAACTCTGTAGAAAATATCAATTGACAGGTCAAATAACACGTAAGGATATGATGCTCCTTACCCTAATTTTTGAAGTGGAAATTTTTGACGTATGGGGTATCATTTATGGGACCCTTTCCGAGTTCTTTCGGTAACCAATTCATTTTGGTTGTCGTAGATTATATTTTTAAGCGGGTAGTAGCTGTGCCAACAAGGATAAACGACAACTGAGTTGTCATCAAGTTTTTGAGAGAAAATATCATTTCGCGCTTCGGAGCCTCCCATGCGATAATAAGCGACAATGGGACTCATTTCTACAATCGGGCTTTTGAAACCCTAATGCGAAAGTACTCTATTTCTCACAAATTATCACGGCATACCATCCTCAGATGAACGGGTAGGTAGAAGTGACTAATAGACAAATCAAACTCATTTTGCAAAAAAATCATAGGGCAGAATAGGAAAGATTGGTCGGTTAAGCTTATTGATGCACTCTGGGCTTATCAGACCGCCTTCAAAACTGTTCTAGGGATGTCATCATACCAAGTTGTATTTAGAAAATCCTGCTATCTGCCAGTGAAACTAGAGCATCGTGCTTTGCGGGCTATTAAGCAACTCAATTTTGACTTGAATAAAGGGGGTGACCTACGAAAACTGCAGATTGTTGAGCTAGAAGAAATAAGAAATGAAGCCTATGACAACGCTCGAATTTTTAAAAGCAGAACCAAACTTTTCCATAATCAATCCACATATAGGAAAAATTTTATCCTAGGACAAAAGGTTCTGTTATACAATGCTCCACCTCTTCTTTAAAAAATTGAAGACGCGTTGGTCAGGACCCTTTCTAGTACAAACTGTTTTTCCACATGGTGCAGTGGAAATCTCAAATCCGAAGAACGGTAATGTATTTAAAGTCAATGGACAGAGATTGAAATCGTTCTTCACCACTGAGCCTGAGCTACACGGAACTTTTTGAACTGGGTCTCTATGACCCAGTATACACGTGACCAGCCTTTCTCTGATTTTCCTCTGCCATTCATTGTAAAATAAATTTAGGGGATGCCTTTTTGTAAATACCATCTTTTCCTTTCCTTTTCCTCTAAAAAAATAAAAAATTAAAAAATAAAACAAAAATGATAAAAATAAAAATAAAAATTGTTAAGTAAAAACAAAGAAATTTTTTTTTATACTTAATTGTGAAATAACCACTAGGGTTTCCTCCTGTATGAATACTCATCTTTTTCTTTAAAAATACAAAAACTAAATCCTAGTATAGGAATTTCTACCTATACCTAGGGATAAAAATAGAAACTCACTCTTTTCACCCTCTATAAAAACCCTCTTATCCTCTCTCCCGTACATCAAACCTAAACCTAAAGCCAGATCTGGAGTAAGAGAGAGCACCGTCTCGCACAAAACCCTTCCTCCGCCACTCTAACTTTGCCATAGAAAATCCTTGAAAGCCGCGGATCCACGGTCTTTCTGCCAATTCCTGAGCATCGCCAAATTTTCTAGCAGTCAATTTTTTGGGTAGATCTCAGATCTACAGTCAACTCTCTGCTATGCCTGCTTAGATTGCCCAGAGCAGTCCATACTTTATTTTTGCTCCCATGAACTCCGGGGGAGGTTTGCATCCTCTAATCCTTTCTTCCATGAATTTCAATTTTCAAATCCATGGCCCCATCTATTTTCGCTAAAAAAGACTCTCTAGGATCTTAACTGATGTAAATAGATATTGCCATGTCTTTTTGGATAGAATTAGAAAGAGAAATTGGTATGTTCTTGTATATGATAACTCTGAATTCGAAGCATATTATTGCCTTGCTTGTCAAGAAGTTCTATTCATGTATTGACAACATCACCATATCTTGACTACCATAAATTCATGTGCACTTTGAGGATTGAGGACATCACTGCTACTATTTACATGATTGAAAACTACACATAGGTCCCAGTTCACCACACTTTAGTGAGCCCCTTCCTCTTATTGAATACATGTCCGTTATGAGTGCTCGTTGTACCGAGCAAGACCATGGGCTTAAGGCTAGTACCATATTTCGTAATATTCATTGCGTTGAATGATGAGTCTAACACAACATTCTAGGCCTTGACCACACCACATCATTCAATAGGCGTTGCAAATAATTCACAGTTTGATGACTAGGCAGCACACGGTCTGCCTAAACATGGTCATACTCTACAACTTGATCACCAACTCCCAACGCCCTAATGGTGTAACGTACTCGCATCCCGTTTTAGTCACCCGCCTGTGTAGGAATTTCCTACTATATGAGATCTTCTCTGCTCATGACTGAGTCTTTGTAGCCCCAGAACATATAACTAATGCATATAACAGTTGCTAACATGCTGTTTGGACACCTAGTGTCCAACCAGATGACACCCCAGCTGAGTTCTCTTCTGAGGAACTATTAGAGGAGGAGGATGAGTCTGAGTTTTGGCGGCAGCCACCACCCAACGATTCGAGAGCCTTCATGTCTTCCATTTAGAGAGGCATGAAGAAAATTTTTTAGGGACAATTAGGCTGAGAAAACAATGGAGGAGCAGACCGCACGACTTGATCGTATAGAGGAGGGCTTAAGAAGATCACGGCTAGCTGGCCCAAGAACTCCGGCCGGTCCGAGCCGTAAGCGAGGGTGACATCCTTTTCACTTACCTTATTTCATGCGTTCATTTCATATTGCATACATTGAGAACAATACATGAGATAGGCGTGGGGGAGGGTACTAACATAGATTTTTTCTTATTTTTCTTTTTAGATTTAGATTTTTATTTTTTATTTTTCCTTTTAGATGCCTTTTAAATTTATTTCTTTCTTTCTTTTAGGATTTTTCTTAGATATTTCTTTTCTTTTATAAATATATATATATATATAAATATATTTTGATCCATTTTGAGAAAATTAACTTGATCCTAAGAATTAGGGAAACTTGATTGCACACATATATTGCATTATTCTTTATTACATTTCCATATTTATCATGTAATAAATCTGCTAAATTCCTTATCTTAAATATCTATTTTGCAGAGGATAATCATGGGGAGAAAGAGGATAAAATCAAATAAATATCAGTTAAATTCAGATTTAATTAGATCTATTTGGTTAGAGGAGGATGATCCCAAATCCAGTTGGTTAAATTCAGATTTTGATGAATAAGTTGTTAAAGCTAAAGATTAACTGAGGATAACTTCAAATGCAGAGTCCAGATTCAAAATTTAAAGAGATAAGTGGATAGAGAGAAGATCAACGGATGAGATGAAGCAATTTTGACTGGATACATTTTAGTATTTGAATCATAACTTTCGCTACCAAAACTCAAATCTAATGATTCAAGATGATCCAGAAAGAAGACTTAAGGGCTACAACTCTTAAGTTGATCACTATTTCTGATTATATCATTTGATAAGTTATATTTAGCAATCAACATACTAACAAGCTGCAGATCAGAACTGAATATCCACATCAAATCAAGTTTGGAGATAAGGGAAGGATTCAAATTCAGAAATAGCCAGCTTTCTCTATCTTCGTACTCTAACATCTGCATTTCTCCTATAAATTCCTGCAATCTCAAAGGCAAGGAACGATGAAGCAGACATAAATTTTAGGCCAGTTTTTCATTATGTTTAGTTTAGGTTTTTATTTTCTTTTTATATAATTTTTTATTTCTTTGTAAGTATAGATTAGACTGAGATTCATATAAGTAAGAGAGAGACTTATGTTGAGAGTGATGCCGTTGTAACCTCCTCCTTTCTTGCATCATTTCTACATGTAATCAAAGATAACATCTTTATACTTTTCTTGTTTATATGTTCTTCTTCTATTTCTACATTTCTTCTTTTGGGTTTGATGAATGTCCAAGTGAACCTAGAAGCATCAATATAGCCATGTTTGTGTGAGTGCCACCGATATTTCCTGATGATGTTCTCCTCCTCGAGATTTCGTATCATTTCATTCTTATTCGTCTTGATGATGTAATGCGAATGGGGACTGAGCTCGATCTTATGGGTTATGCATTGCTCGCCTCCGAAGTAAGGTAAAATATGCAAGGGTTCCAGGTAAGTCATCAACCAAAAGAGGTAAGTATTTCTTTGAGCTTTTTTTTCTTTTCTTTTAATTCTTTAGTTTACATCACCAACACGATGAACACCCAACTCTTTTATCACTCTTTTTCAATTTCTTTGTAAATATCCATTTTCTATTTTCTCCACCTTCTTAATCTACCACTTTCTTTTTAACTTAACTTTAACTTATTTTTCTTTTCTTCTAAAGAACTAAAAGAAGATCTTTAACCATTGAATGTAATTTAAAAGAGAACTTGCTAAAAAAGCTTCCATCGCTAGTCCCTCCTTGAGGATCACGACCCGCGTAGCCACTTGTTATTGCGGTAGTATTGAGTACTTGCACTCTTTATTCTAAGTTCTGAAATTCTGTATTTTTGTGTGTAGGTAAAATCTCAATCAAATTTTGGCACTGTTGCCGGGGAGAGACAATAAGAAATTCTCTTTTTAAGTTTACATTTTTAGTTAACCTTCTTCTTTGCTCTTAGCGTACAGGTTTAACCACAAGGGAATTTTTGTTGCAGTAGACATATAAGTGGCCTTGGACTCTGCTCAAGAAAGCAAAGCCCATAAGCCCTCAGATTTGCTACATTCCAGTGACAAACTGAGTGAACTACTAACATGTATTTTTGCAGGTTGGCTGAATTGCAAAGCTAATTTTTGTAGCTATTTATTTCCTTATTTGTCTCACTATACATACTTTCTAACCGCAACAGTAAAATAATGTTTGTTAAATGCTCAAAACTGTTGGCCCAGTAGTTTTGATGATGATTAACTCATGTAGTTATAGTTACTAATAATCTTATGATATTTAGTTTCAGATATTTAACCAAGATATTAGTAGGTGATTGGCTTCAACAAAGGAGTTTTGGAGTCTTTCACATGGTGATTCAAGAGCCCGAGCGTCAAAGTTCATATCTAGCACTCGTTGGAGTCAAGCTCGTTGGATCGCGTTTGGATCGAGTCGGCTTGAAGACAGAGTTCGTCAAGAAGGCTTCGGTTTGTTTAATATAGAAGTTTAGATCCATTGTTAAAGATTAGATAGTGTGATATGCTCAAGTTCACAACACACACACTTGTTTTAAGTTTCATGTTTATTGGTTTTCGATTTTAAGTTTAACCGATCTTGGGTTTCATGAATAGATTGAATCAAAACAAGTTTACATGGTTTAATGTATATTAGAGTTGTTCTATATACATCTATGCTTCAACTATTTAAACAAACTTAGTTTGATAGTCTATTTCATGAGTTTGGAGTTTTAGTATTTAGACAAAACTTATTTTCGGATTTAATGTCAAAAACATTGATATATCTCTTTCATGTATATTGGATTCTATCCATATACTATATACTTCAAAGTTGTTTAAATATCATGTTTTTGTATTTGGATGAGTTTTGGACAAAACCGGATTTCCATTTCAAAAGTTCTAGTTTTGAAAAATACGGATTTTGGTTTTTGGCAAAATTTCCATAACACAAAAATGGTTCAAATAGTTTGAAATATGTGTTGAATTTTTTCACACATGTTTGTATTTCAAAGATAATACAAGAACTGATTTTTGTGAATTTTTAGAGATTTTATGGGATTTAATTGGAATTAAAAAGACCAGTTTTTAAATATTGTTTTTAGCCCTGCTAGGCTCTGGCGGTCGACCGACCGGTCGACCGGACCAGGAGCCGGTCGACCGGAACGGTCAACCGAATGTGCACAAGATGTACACAAAGGCCAACCGTGCGGTCGACCGAAACGGTCTTTTTGCCGGTCGACCGTGCGGTCGACCGACTGAAGTCAACCCACTCTCGGGTTGGCCCGGTCGACCGGGCGGTCGACCGGCCAGAGAGCCGTTGCTCCTTGGTTCTGGGCACGGTCGACCGGAGGGCTCAACGGTCATTTTTTTGACCGTTGGCCGGTCGACCGGCCGGTCGACCAGAAGGCCAATCTAGGCCTTGTCAGCTGCCAACGGGCAGATTCTCTTGAGGGCTATATATACCCCATTCAAGAGTTGGTTTTGAACAAGATTTTTAGAGAGAAAATTTTCATACTCTTTAATTGTTTTTCAGCAAAAAGTTTTTGGGTTCAAAATTCTTGTTCTCTATTTGTTTTTAAAGTGTTTGATAATTCAAAGAAAATAGTCTTTTGGAATTGGTTTTTGGTCTAAAAATTCTATATCTACTTGGAGTTTTTCCCAATGATTTTCTTTGTTCAAAACACTTTATTTTCTCACACTTGAACTTATCTATCTATCCTATCTATTAGGATCATTGTTTTGTGAGAAAAAGATTGGGTTTGTGACCTTTGTGACCACCTTGAGTTGTAAACCTCTTTTCCTTGTTGTTGGCTCCCTCTAGTGAGAGGTGAAGATTGTGTTTGGCTCCCTCTAGTGAGAGGTGGAGATTGCGTTGGAATCTCTCAAGTGTGAGGTGATTGATTTGTGTTGGCTATGTGCCTACCCCTCTTGTGTGAGGTGGATTTGTGTTGGTTGTACCTTGCCTCTAAGTGTAGAGGTTGTATTGGGTAGGAGAGGAGTTGTGTACTCCCGGTTATTGTATTGCCCAAAATCCTCAGTGGAGGTTCCTTGTGTGGGAAGTCCTGTGTGGACTAGATAGTGGAAATCCTTTTGTGTGAAGGCGGGGACGTAGAGCTGTGTGCTCGAACCTCGAAACATATCCGTGTGTTTGCAATTAATCCACTTTCTCTAACTCTCTCTCTTTTACTTTGTGCATTGATTCATATTGCCATATCATATACATGCTTGTGTTGTTTGTGTGTACCTCACTTGTGTTTAACCTCGAGAGCTTCATATAGCACCTCAACTCTTATTCAGAGGAATCAAGAGGAGTTAGTCCAGAGCCCTTCACCAGGAATTCAGCTACACTCGTTGGTTACATTAAGTGTGTTGCAATTTAAGTTTTATATTCCGCATTATTATTCATAGATTAGCTGTACACCTATTCACCCCCCCTCTAGGTGTACTTTCAATTGGTATCAGAGCCTACGCTCCTGATATTTGGTTTAACCACCTAGGAGTGTGATCTTGGTTAGCTAATCTATCATTTGCATTTGAACACTTATATTGTTTACACACACTCACGGATTGCTTGACTCTTCCCATGTTTGATATTTCTACCATTGACATGTGAAAATTTAGGATGAGTATGTACCTAAAAACCCTAGGCTTGCATGTTTTCCTAGCCGCTACCAAGAAATCCTATCTTGGTAATAGCAAGCATATAGAGGCCAATGCACAAGCCATTGAGGCACTTAGAAGCACGCTAAATAAAGAATATCTTATGTTAGTTTCTAACTGTGAATTCGCCTTTGCAGTGTGGAACACGTTTGTTGGCCCAAGGTTACAATCACCCTTGTTTAGTGTGTTTTGATGATTACAAAACATATTAGTTATTTGTACTAATATTGTTTATTGGTTAAGTGTGTTTCAGGGATCTAACTCATCTAGAAGGTTTATTCCCTATAAGAAAATGTTTTGGACTCAAGTCAACTCAAATTGGGCTCAAGGATCAAGTGTTGAAGACCTTATGGTGAAAAGCCCTTTTGAAGCACTTGTAGTACCTAGAACAAATGTAAGAATAGAATGTTAAAGTTTGAGTGTTGGATATTGGCTCTAGGATACACATACACAATTTGGTTTTGTTAAAATGTGAGTCTTGTATTTAAGTTTTCATGTTTTAAATTTGGTTTCATGTCTTAGTAGATATTTACATGACCCTAAGTTTTACAAAATAAATATCATGTTTAGATCATGTTTATATACTCCTACTAGCATGTTACTTAAGTTTGTTCAAACCCAAAACTATTTTACAAAGTTTTATAAGTCAAAAAAAATACTGATTTTCCTGTTTCAGGCTGACCGGCCGACCGGCCCGGTCGACCGGTGCCAGTGCCAGCACGTGCACATTTGTGCACGTCTGTCGGTCGACCGCCCGGGTCGACCGACTGTAAGCAGTTGCTCTCGGGTTTTCTGGGTCGACCGCCCCGGTCGACCGCCAGAAGACCCGAGCCAACGGCTCTTTGCCAGCTGAGCTGGCGGTCGACCGGCCCGGTCGACCGCCAAGCCTGCAAAAGCCCAACGGCTCTTTCCTCTTTTGTGCAATTCTGAAATCTGTTTTTTAGACTGTTTTTTGGCAGACTTTTTCAGGGTTTTCCAGAACTTTTTCAGAGCAAATAAGGTCAAAATAAATTGTTTTTAACTTATTTCTCTTCCTATAAATAGTGGAGAAGAGTTTCTTGCAAAACACCAAGAAAAATCCTCAAGTTTTCAAAGTTTTCAAAGAGAAAAGAAAAGTGTTTAAGCTCTCCATTTCTAACTCATTCTTGAGCTAGTTTTCAGTTGTGTTCCCTAGCAAAAATCATCTCTACAACTGAGTTTTTCTCGCTACACTTCATAGAGCCAAAAATCCCTAACTCATTCTATAGTGAAGTTGTAAAAAGAGTGAGAGTGTTGTAAAAGAGTTTGGTGATCTTGTTGTGATCACTCTTGTTCTTGTGACCTTCTTGTTCTTGTGGAGACACCTCTTCGGTAGAGGTCATTGTACTTGGTGGAGCTCGGTGCTCGGGTCTTCGGTAGACCGTTGTAATCGTCCTCGGTGGATAGTGGAAACCCTTCACGGAGGTGAAGGCGGGGACTAGAGCGGTGGCTCGAACCTCGAAACAAATACTTATGTTTGCGATTGTCTTTTGCTCTTGCTCTCTATTTTGCTTTACTTTCAATTGCTCTCTATTGCTTATTGTTTCAAGTATTTTTGCTTCCTCTACTTGTGATATCTTGTGTGCTCTTCATCATTGCCTATTATTCATTCATTGATATTTTGTCGATCAGTTCTCATACAACAAGGTTGCATTGTGCACCTCTAACCCATTCAAGGGGAATTGGGAGGAAGGAGTTCAGAACCTCTCACGGGGTATTCGGCTCTTAGTTTTGTTTTGAGAGATCGTTGCATCATTCATTCATCTTAATTTTAAAAAGATTGTTAGATTAGCAATTACACCTATTCACCCCCCCTCCAGGTGTTTTTCATTTGGTATCAGAGCTTGGTTACTAGGCTCTTGGCTTAACAACCCTAGAGAGATCCTAATATTGCTAATCATTTCATTCATTCTCACTTAGTAAAGATGGTCGATGGTATTAAGACACCCCCTAAGTTTGATGGACTTAACTTTCCCATATGGAAGGTTAAGATGACCGTTTTCTTGCAATCTCTAGGTAGTCGAGTTGCAAAGGCCGTGACCAAACCCTTTAGTGCACCCCCCGGTGATGAATCCACTTGGTCCGAAATAGAGACCAAAGAATTTGATGCCAATGCTAGGGCTCACTATGCACTTCTTCAAGCCCTTAATGATGATGATATAGCTAGAGTTATTCATTGCAAGTCCGCATATGAAATTTGGACACATTTGCTAGTTACACATGAGGGGACTTCACAAGTGAAGAGGGCTAAGATTGACCTTCTTCGGTCCCAATATGAGAATTTTTGCATGCAAGAAAATGAAACCATAGATGATATGGTTACAAGATTTACAAAGATCACTAATGGACTTTCTTCTCTAGGTGATGCTATCGACAACGATCAAAGAGTTAGAAAGATCATCCGGGCTCTTCCTCCTTCATGGGAAGTAAAAGAAACCACCTTAAAGGAACTCAATGACAAGGAGGAGATGGAGCTAATTGGTCTCATTGGGAACCTCAAAACCCATGAGATGGAGAGGAAAGTGAGGGAGGACATGGCTCCTTCCAAGAAGAAGACAATAGCCTTCAAAAGTCAATCCACACACTCCGACGAAGACGATGAAGAAGAAGAAGATGACGAAGAGCTCTCATTTCTTGTGAAGAACGTCCGGAGGATGTACAACAAGGCTAAATTTCAAGGAAGAAGGAGATGGCAAGGAGGTAAAGAAGAAAGGAAGATTATTTGCTTCAATTGTCAAAGGCCGGGACACATAGTGGCGGAGTGTCCGGATAAAGTAAAGCCTTTCACCTCCAAGAAGCCCTACAAGAAGAAGGCAATGAAAGCTACATGGGATTCCGAGAGCGAATCCGAGGTGAAAATTGACACCGCTAACATGTGCTTCATGGCAAATGAAAGCACAAGCAAGGTAACCCCTTCTACTTCTCCAAATGATGAACTTTCCATGGATGAGTTAGGAGAAGGTTTTGTAGAATTATCACATAACTATGACTTTCTTAAGAAAAAGTATTTAAAAATGAAAAAGAAAAATGAATCTCTTAATCATCAAATTTTTACTCTTTCTAAAGAAAAAGATGAATTACTTTCCACTCTTGTTTCCACCCAAAAAGATTTTGACAAGTATAAGATTTCTTGTAAAGGCAAGTTCCCACTAGTTGATTCTAATGAGATTACCATGCTTAAAGAAAGAATAGACTCATTAGGAATGGTTTTAAAAAATTGTAAG
The DNA here is from genome assembly GCA_038442645.1 of Agave tequilana. Taxonomy (NCBI): domain Eukaryota; kingdom Viridiplantae; phylum Streptophyta; class Magnoliopsida; order Asparagales; family Asparagaceae; genus Agave; species Agave tequilana. The sequence continues at coordinate 50,015 of JAVJIF010009922.1, forward strand.
TTTAATAAGAAGAAGATTGAGGCTATGTTTCCTAAGAAACAAGCCCCTAAGAAAAATGTTTACCATGCTCATGCTCATGTTCATACCACACAACCTTTACATCGTGGCAAACCCCCAAGACATGCTCACACTTCACACACACATCATGCATTTATGTATGGAAGAGTGTTCTCATGTTCACATTGTGGGCGGAAAGTGCACTTAGCTAATTTTTGCTATGATAGACTAAGTGCATCTCATCATAATGTTTGGGTTCGCAACACTAACTTTCAAGGATCCAAGAAAATTTGGATACCAAAGTCAACTATTTTGCTAAATGATGTAGGTACCATCCAAGGCCCAAAGACGTAGAGGATTGTGATATCTTGATAGTGGTTGCTCAAGGCACATGACTTGGGACATCAACAACTTTGCAACCCTATCAAGATACCATGAAGGTGGCACCGTCACCTTCGGAGATGATGCCAAGGGTAAAATCATCGGTATTGGTAATGTAAAAATCGGCACATCCCCTTTAATTGAGAATGTAGTTTTAGTTGATGGTCTCAAGCATAACCTCTTGAGTGTTAGTCAACTTTGTGATAAAGGTTTTGATGTTGTTTTTGATAATGTAGTTTGTAAAGTAATTGATAGAGTTTCTAGTACTTGTGTGTTTTCCGATTTTTGTGAAAGTAATGTTTATATGATAGATATATCTAATATGTCTTGCAATATTACTTGTTTAAAAGCCCTCGATGATGACTCTTGGTTGTGGCATAGAAGATTAGGCCACATTTCTTTTGACCATATATCTAGATTAAATACAAAGGAAATGGTGAAAGGTATTCCTTGTTTGAATTTTGAAAAGGACCGAGTTTGTGACGCATGTCAATTTGGGAAACAAACTAAGTCTTCTTTCAAGTCAATTAAGGATATCATGACATCACGTCCTTTGGAGTTAATCCATATGGATCTATTTGGCCCTACACAAACCAAAAGTTTAAGTGGGAATAGATTTGCATTTGTTTTGGTTGATGACTTTTCACGATTTACTTGGGTTTTCTTTCTTGAACACAAAAATCAAGCATTTTCATATTTCCAAACCTTTAAGAAAAGAGTTGAAAAAGAAAAAGATGTTTCGATTTTAAGAATAAGAAGTGATAGAGGAGGTGAGTTCATTAACCTACCCTTTACCACTTTTTGTGAAGAACATGGAATTAAGCATGAACTTTCTTGTCCTAGAACTCCACAACAAAATGGAGTAGTTGAACGAAAAAATCGAACTTTACAAGAGATGGCTAGGATAATGCTAAGTGAATATGGTCTACCACATTATTTGTGGGCCGAGGCTGTTAATACATCATGCTATATATCAAATCGTGTTTTCTTGTGTAAAAATACTTCAAAAACTTCTTTTGAAATGTACTTTTCTAGAAAATCAAATGTTTCATATTTCAAAGTTTTTGGATGCAAATGTTTTGTTTTAAATACAAAAGATAATTTAAGAAAATTTGATGCTAAAGCTTATGAGGTAATTTTTGTGGGTTATTCTAATAATAGTAAAGCTTATAGAATCTTCAATAGATCATCTTTGACTATTGAGGAATCTATACATGTTAAGTTTGAAGAATCTAACTTGTTTGTTAAGAATGTTGTAGAAATAGATGCTTTGGATGAAGGCTTGGAGAAAGTGACCTTGGAGGATACACCTACTATGGGAGACAAGCCAAAGGATGATGAAGGAAGTGAAGCTAAAATAGAAGAGGCTCAAGGACATGAAATTCAATCAATTGAAGTGGAGCCTACTCAACAACTTCCAAAGGATTGGAGATACAATCCTCATCATCCCAAGGACCTCGTCATAGGTGAAGTATCAAAAGGGGTAACCACTCGCTCTAAACTTCATGATATTTGTGGACATTATGCATTTATTTCTCATGTTGAACCCAAGAAGTCCTCGAAGCCGAGGCCGATTCATATTGGTTGCTAGCCATGCAAGAGGAACTCAATCAATTTGAGCGCAACCAAGTTTGGCACCTTGTTCCTAGGCCCCACGATAGACCAACAATTGGTACTAAGTGGATCTTTAAGAACAAGTTGGATGAATCGGGTAACATTGTTAGGAATAAAGCTAGGTTAGTTGCCCAAGGTTACACTCAAATCGAAGGAATCAATTTTGAAGAAACCTTTGCACCCGTAGCACGGCTTGAAGCCATACGGATGACACTAGCATTTGCCTCATATAAAGATTTTAAATTGTTTCAAATGGATGTTAAAAGTGCTTTTCTAAATGGTTTTATTGAAGAGGAGGTGTATGTTGAACAACCCCCCGGGTTTGTTGATCCTACACATCCGGATTTTGTGTTTAAATTAGATAAAACTCTTTATGGTTTAAAACAAGCCCCTAGGGCTTGGTATGAAAGACTTTCTTCATTTTTGATTTCAAATGGTTTTAAGAAAGGTAAAATTGACACCACTTTGTTTACAAAACATGTAGAAAATGACATTCTTATTGTGCAAATATATGTAGATGATATTATTTTTGGTTCTACTAATGAATCTCTTTGCCAAGCTTTTGAATCATGCATGAAGGATGAATTTGAAATGTCTATGATGGGGGAGCTCAACTATTTCCTTGGACTCCAAATCAAGCAAAGGAAGGATGGGATCTTCATCAATCAAGCCAAGTACACAAAGGAACTCATCAAGAGATTCGGACTTGAAGGCGCTAAAGTGAGCAAAACTCCCATGGCAACAACTACCAAGCTTGATAAGGATGAACAAGGTAAAAGTGTAGACATTAAAGTTTATCGTAGCATGATAGGTAGTTTATTGTATTTGACGGCTAGTAGGCCGGATATCATGTTTTCCGTTTGTCTTTGTGCTCGTTTTCAATCATGTCCTAAGGAGTCTCATTTAGTAGCGGTAAAACGCATTATTAAATACCTTAAGGGCACTATTGAAATGGGTTTGTGGTATTCGAAAACCGGACTATTTGATATGAAGAGTTTTTCGGATGCCGACTATGCGGGTTGTAGGGTAGATAGGAAGAGCACAAGTGGAACATGTCAATTCTTAGGTAATTGTCTTGTATCTTGGTCTTCCAAAAAGCAAAATTCGGTAGCCCTTTCAACTGCCGAGGCGGAGTATGTTGCGGCTGGAGCTTGTTGTGTACAAGTTCTTTGGATGAAACATACTCTCCTCGACTATGATTTACACTTTGATCATGTTAAAATATTTTGTGATAATACTAGTACAATTCACATGACAAAGAATGCAAATCAACATAGTAAAACCAAACACATTGACATTAGGTATCACTTTGTTAGAGATCATTATGAGAAAGGTGATATTGATATTGATTATGTTTCTACCGATTTTCAACTTGCCGATATTTTTACTAAACTATTGGATTATGCTAGATTTTCCTTTATTTGTGGTGAGTTGAATGTTTGCATTTTGGATTTTAAAAAAAAATTTCTTTTGTTTTGTTTGTTTAACCCTTTTTGATGTATGACAAAAAGGGGGAGAAAAAGTATGAGTTTGTTTGTTGTTTTGTTTGTTTATTGTGTATATTTTGATGAATTTGAGATGCATTTGAGTTTTTAACAAAACTATGTGTTTTCAATGCCTTATGTATTTAGCTCTTAATTGACATTTTTGATACATAGCATTATTTGAGGGGAGCCGCTCTTCTTCCATTTTTGTTTAAAATAACGTATATGTTTTGTCATCATCAAAAAGGGGGAGATTGTTAGCCCAAGGTTACAATCACCCTTGTTTAGTGTGTTTTGATGATTACAAAACATATTAGTTATTTGTACTAATATTATTTATTGGTTAAGTGTGTTTCAGGGATCTAACTCATCTAGAAGGTTTATTCCCTATAAGCAAATGTTTTGGACTCAAGTCAACTCAAATTGGGCTCAAGGATCAAGTGTTGAAGACCTTATGGTGAAAAGCCCTCTTGAAGCACTTGTAGTACCTAGAACAAATGTAAGAATAGAATGTTAAAGTTTGAGTGTTGGATATTGGCTCTAGGATACACATACACAATTTGGTTTTGTTAAATTGTTAGTCTTGTATTTAAGTTTTCATGTTTTAAATTTGGTTTCATGTCTTAGTAGATATTTACATGACCCTAAGTTTTACAAAATAAATATCATGTTTATATACTCCTACTAGCATGTTACTTAAGTTTGTTCAAACCCAAAACTATTTTACAAAGTTTTCTAAGTCAGAAAAAAAATACTGATTTTCCTGTTTCAGGCTGACCGGCCGACCGGCCCGGTCGACCGGCGCCAGTGCCAGGACGTGCACATTTGTGCATGTCTGTCGGTCGACCGCCCGGGTCGACCGACTGTAAGCAGTTGCTCTCGGGTTTTCTGGGTCGACCGCCCCGGTCGACCGCCAGAAGACCCGAGCCAACGGCTCTTTGCCAGCTGAGCTGGCGGTCGACCGGCCTGGTCGACCGCCAAGCCTGCAAAAGCCCAACGGCTCTTTCCTCTTTTGTGCAATTCTGAAATCTGTTTTTTGGACTATTTTTTGGCAGACTTTTTCAGGGTTTTCCAGAACTTTTTTAGAGCAAATAAGGTCAAAATAAATTGTTTTTAACTTATTTCTCTCCCTATAAATAGTGGAGAAGAGTTTCTTGCAAAACACCAAGAAAAATCCTCAAGTTTTCAAAGTTTTCAAAGAGAAAAGAAAAGTGTTTAAGCTCTCCATTTCCAACTCATTCTTGAGCTAGTTTTCAGTTGTGTTCCCTAACAAAAATCATCTCTACAACTGAGCTTTTCTCACTACACTTCATAGAACCAAAAATCCCTAACTCATTCTATAGTGAAGTTGTAAAAAGAGTGAGAGTGTTGTAAAAGAGTTTGGTGATCTTGTTGTGATCACTCTTGTTCTTGTGACCTTCTTGTTCTTGTGGAGACACCTCTTCGGTAGAGGTCATTGTACTTGGTGGAGCTCGGTGCTCGGGTCTTCGGTAGTCCGTTGTAATCGTCCTCGGTGGATAGTGGAAACCCTTCACGGAGGTGAAGGCGGGGAGTAGAGCGGTGGCTCGAACCTCGAAACAAATACTTGTGTTTGCGATTGTCTTTTGCTCTTACTCTCTATTTTGCTTTACTTTCAATTGCTCTCTATTGCTTATTGTTTCAAGTATTTTTGCTTCCTCTACTTGTGATATCTTGTGTGCTCTTCATCATTGCCTATTATTCATTCATTGATATTTTGTCGATCAATTCTCATACAACAAGGTTGCATTGCGCACCTCTAACCCATTCAAGGGGAATTGGGAGGAAGGAGTTCAGAACCTCTCACGGGGTATTCGGCTCTTAGTCTTGTTTTGAGAGATCGTTGCATCATTCATTCATCTTAATTTTAAAAAGATTGTTAGATTAGCAATTACACCTATTCACCCCCCTCTAGGTGTTTTTCAACATTGACCTCCTCCAAGCTTCAAACGCCACTATTGTGGAGGATGAATCTAGTGGAAAATCTGAGCAACATTGTTACATGGTCCAAGGGAATGACTCCCTTGAGGTATACTCGGAAACTCAATTAGATGATGATGATGCTAGTTCTTCTAGTAATGATTATATTGATGCCAATGCTTTGAATGAAGAACTTTCAATTGTTTGTGAAAAATTATTAGAAAAATATAATCTTTTGAAAAAAAAGAGTTTTGGACTTAACAAAGAAAATAAGGTTTTGTGTTCAAAAGTAGATTTGATTTTACAAGAGAAGGAAGAGATTTCAAGTGAACGTGACTCACTTAAATCTCAACTTGACCTTGCCCTAAAGGAAAATAAGATTTTGAAAAATAAAAATGATTGCAATGATGTTTTGAAGAAAAATGAGATCTTGTCTTCAAAACTTGATTTTGTTGTAAAAGAAAATGATTCTTTGAAAAAAATTATTTCTATTTCAAAGGATTTGGATTTGGTTTCCAAGAAAATGTTTCTTTGAAAAATGATATAGATTCTCATGTTTACCATACCAATGTAGCTTCATCTTCTAGCTCACCTATTGCATGCTCTACCTCCTCTTCATTGATTGAAAATGATATAAATGTTTTAAAGAAGAGTGTTGAATGTTTGGGCTCCACTTTGAGCCATTGTGCCATGAACCACTCACGTTTGGAATTTATGTTTCGAAAGAAACAAGTTCCTTCTAGCATGCACACAAATCACGGCATACACATGCTTCCCACGGTCACACCCATCACACTATGTATGCTCATGTGTACACATGTACACATTGTGGACGTAAGGGCCACCTTGCTAAATTTTGCTATGATAGGATGCATGATGTAGATTTAGCAACTAAATTTGTTTGGGTTAGGACAGAAACTAACCCCCATGGACCCAAAGAGTATGGGTACCAAAGATCACTCTTATTTTATATGATGTAGATGTGGGCTCTCACATGACGTGAGAGTGATGGTGCCTTGAGGTGGATGCGTTCCGAGCTTAAAGAGGAAAATTTAGATGCATCACTTTCAAGGGGAGTTTGGTGGGAGGACCACCTCGGTTTGGAGATATGGAGATGTGCCCCTTTTTGGTTTTGGTAACAATCTCTTACTCCCATTATGTTTACATACTTTTCATATTGTTGATTTTTAGCATGTCATGTTTTAATGCTCATTATGTCATATGCCATGTTTATTAGTCCTATGACATACATGATTAGTATTTAAGACACTCATGTTTATATAGTTTTATACTTTTGTATTCTCACATTTGTTTTAGCTATTGTGCATATCATAGATCTAATGCATGTTCATTTACATAATGATCATATAAGTTTTTGTTTTGATTTCTATGCTTCATGTTTTGATTACATGTTTAGATGATAGTTTTCATTAAAACTTGGATATATACTTGTACAACTAGTGAGGCACAAATAGATTATTATATGTTTGTGCTTGAATGCTCATTTGTACCCGTTAGATGTACTAGTATAACCTAGTTTTGATGATTCATATATTTTGACTTGTATTCCTATTTTGTACATGTTTTTCATGTTTATGTTTAAACTTCATGTATATGTCTATTTTGCCTAAACTAACAGTTATACATATACATTCTTGAGCCACTTGCCTTCACGCATATACTTTTGTGGACTCGTTTATGTTTGGATATGTATGTATACTTTAGTTTGTACAAAACATACATATACCTTGAAAGATTCTTGTTTTGATGATCATGTGATTTACATGTTTTTCATGAAATATATTTTTGTTTTATTCCTTCTTGAAAGATTTTGTACTAGTTTACAAGTTTTTCATAAAACTAATTCGTATTCTTCATTATGGTAGAGTTTTTTAAACATACTATATTTTCAAACTTATTTTTGAAAACCCCTATCCATTTAAGGGCGGTTGGTTGGGCGACCATGCCTTGTATGCTCACTATTGAAAATCTTTTTAAAACATGTGCATGAAATGGGTGGTAGGAAGTATGAGTTATACACTTGATTTTCATTATAGTTTCAATTGGTATCATTGTATCTTTTTCAATTGGTATCACTATTGAAATTCTTTTTGTATACTCATATATGTTTTTATATATGTATGCTTAAACTTCAAATAGTATCAATTTTGATTGGTATTAAATTTTTCATACATATATATGTTTTATTATGCTAAGCTTGATTCCTTAAATGATAATTATATTTCAATTGATTATTTTTCAATTGGTATCTTATACAAGCTTATGCATCATTTTGTTTGGTATTTCATAAAGAGGGAGAAAATTCATATTTTTACCTTTCAATTGGTTTTGTTTACAATTGGTATTAATTTTTACTCCCACACTTTATGATGAAAATAATTAACAATGATATTGATTTTTATTTGGTATCATTCGCTCCTAATGAAAATTATTTTAAATTGATATATGTTTCATTTTCAATATTGATAGTAAATTGACATTATCATCTATTTGGTATCTTCATTGTCAAATGAGTTTAATATTTAACCAAAAGATTGGTTTATGTTTTTCTAATTGGTATCAAAAGTAAAATATTTTCATTTGGTATCAAGATTAACTATATGTTTATGTCTTTCAATTTGGTATCAAAATTGTGGTATCTTCAAAATGTTTAGTTTATTTTCAATTGGTATCATCATTTGATATCATAATATTTCTATGTATACCTTTGCACTAAATTGATATATTTTCTTTCAATTGGTATCATAATGTTTTGATTTCACCCCTTGTTAATTTTTTTGTTTCGGACAAAAACGGGGAGAACATTGTTTTATTGTTTACTTTAACCCTTTTGTTGATGATTGACAAAAAGGGGAGAAGTATTTTAGTATATATGCATGTTTATTTAAAAGAAATAAAGCATATTGTTTCGTTGTTTCTAATTGGTATCAAGAACATATTTTGATATTGTTTTTTTGGTGTCAAGAGTTCTTATTGAAGTTTTTCTATTGGTATTAAGGGCAACATTTTTTTTAAGAACATTGTTTTATTGGTATTAAAAGCATATTGTTTCGTTGTTTCTAATTGGTATTAAGAACATGTTTTGATATTATTTTTTTTTTTGGTATCAAGAGTTCTTATTGAAGTTTTTTTATTGGTATTAAGAGCAACATTTTTTTAAGAATTTTTATTGATATCAAGAGCATGTTTATTTTAATATTTGGTATCAAAAGCATGTTTACTTTTATAGCATTTATGGCATATTTTTATTGTTTATTGCTATGCATGTGTTAAGGGGGAGCTTCTTTGAAGCTTAACTTTAATCCATGCATATATAACTCCATGAGTTTTGTCATCATCAAAAAGGGGGAGATTGTTGGCCCAGAGGCCTTCCACTCTAGTTTTGATGATGATTAACTCATGTAGTTTTGGGCCCAAGGTTACAATCACCCAGTTTTTGAGTTTTGATGATTACAAAATATATATAATTATTTGTACTAATCATATTTTAGTGTTTAAGTGTGTTTCAGGATTCTAAGGATTGAAGTTGTGTTCTTCCCTAAAGGAAGGTACTTTTTACTTAAGATGACTGAATTCGGGTTCAAGGATTCAAGCTATACAACATTCCATAGAGAAGCCCTAATTTGAAGATCATGTAGTCACCTAGAACCTTTGTAAGAATTAGTTTGTTAAAAAAATGAGGTTATGATATGTTGGCTCAAGAAAACACACACACACCTTCATTTTCAAAAATACGGTTTTTGTTTTGGATAGTTGGATTAGGTACATGTCTTGGTTATTATAAATGTCTCTAAATATTTTATATTTTTACATCTTGTTTATATCATGTATACCAACCCTTATAACATGCTACTTAATCATATAGCCATTTAAAATTATTTTAAAAATTCTCCCAAGTTTAAAATTTTTCCTATAAAAATTCTGTTTCAGGCCCAACGGTCGACCAGATCCATTTCAGGCCTGATCGGTCGACCATACCGGTCGACCGGGCCTAGTAGTCTTGGCGTGCACGTTTGTGCACGTCTGCCGGTTGACCGGATCGGTCGACCGACTGAAAGACCCTTGCTCTCGGGTTTTGTCGGTCGACCGGGCCAGTCGACCGACAGAACAAAGAAATTATTTTTGTTTAGCCTCCGGTCGACCGACCGGTCGACCGAGTCCAACGACTAGTTTGCCAATGGACTGTCGGTCGACCGGGCCAGTCGACCGACAACCGCCAGCAGCCCCAACAGCTAGTTTATTGAAACTTGTTTTCTGGATTTGATGGGGTTAAATCTTTCAGCTATTTCTGAAATTTTGGAGACTATTTCCTAACCTATTTACTAAGCCTAAATGATGATTTGCTCATGGCAAATCCCTATAAATAGATGGCATTGGTCCCTTGTTAAAATTAAGAAAAATCCTCTTGTTTTCAAGTTTCCAAAAGAAAGAAAAATTTTCAAAGCTCTCAATTTTCTAAGTGCATTCTTGGTTACTATTTTTCAGTTGTTTTCAAGCTATTTATTACTACTTTACAACTGAATTTTTCTCACTACACTTCCTGAGCCAAAAATCTTTCCTATTCTATAAGGAGTTGCAAGAGAGAAGTTTGTGGTCTTCTTGATCACCTTGTTACTTGTTCTATCCTTGTGTTGAGATCCCTCTTGTGTAGAGGATTGGATTAGTGGGAGTTCGGTACTCAGGTCTTGTGTAGACCTCTTGTAATTCCTTTGAGGATATAGTGGAAATCCTTCATGGTGGTGAAGGAGGGGACGTAGAGCGGTGGCTCGAATCTCAAAACAATTCCCTTATGTTTGTGATTGGTTTCTTTATTGCTTTTTATTGCTTTACATTTCTATCTTGTGATATCTCTTGTGTGCACTTCATTATTGCATCCATTTCATTACTTGCATTTTTCGGTCTTTACTAATCTCAACAAGAAAGCAATTACGAGCCTCAACTCATAATCTAGAAGAATCAAAGAGGAGAAGTTCTAGAGCCCTTCACAGGGATTCGGCTTCAATTTCTTGTTTTGAGTGACCGATTGCATCATACTTTCATACTTGTTTAAAAAGATCAATATATTAGCATTAACACCTATTCCCCCCCTCTAGGTGTTTTTCAATTGGTATCAGAGCTTTGGTCTCTAGGCTCTTGGCTTAACAACCATAGAGAGATCCTTTATTGCTAATCATTCTATTCATTTTTCATCCTCATACACTTAGTAAAATTGCCGAAGGAATTAAGACCCCACCCATGTTTGATGGCCTTAACTTTCCCATATGGAAGGTTAAGATGATCGTATTTTTGCAATCCCTAGGGAGCCGGGTTGCAAAGGCGGTGACCAAACCTTTTAGTGCACCCACCGGTGATGAGGACACTTGGTCCGATATTGCCACGAAAGAGTTTGACGCTAATGCTAGGGCACACTATGCCTTGCTTCAAGCTCTTAATGACGATGATATTTCTAGAGTCATTCATTGTAAATCCGCCCATGAGATTTGGACTCACTTACTTGTCACTCATGAGGGGACTTCACAAGTAAAAAGGGCAAAAATCGACCTTCTTCGTTCCCAATATGAAAATTTTTCTATGCAAGAGAATGAAACCATAGATGATATTGTTGGCCCAAAGGCCCATCACTCTAGTTTTGATGATGATCAACTCATGTAGTTATAGTTACTAATAATCTTGTGATGCTTAGTTTCAGATACTTAACCAAGATATTAGTAGGTGACAGCTTCAACAAAGGTGTTTTTGGAGCTTTCACATGGTGATTCAAGAGCCCGAGCATCAAAGTTCATACCCTAGCACTCGTTGGAGTCAAGCTCGGTGGATCACGTTTGGATCGAGTCGACTTGAAGACGGAGTTTGTCAAGAAGACTTCGGTACAAGGTTTAGTTTATGTTTTAGATCCATTGTTAAAGATTGTATAGTGTGATATGCTCAAGTTCACAACACACACACTTGTTTAAGTTTCATGTTTATTGGTTTTCGGTTTTTGGTTTAACCGATCTTTGTTTTCATGAATAAATATTATATTAAAACAAGTTTACTTAGTTTATGTATATTAGATTTGTTCTATATACATGTATGCTTTAGTCTTGAACAAACTTAGTTTGATATACCTATTCATGTATTTAGTTTTTGTGTTTTAACAAAACATATTTTCGGATTTAATATCAAAAACATTGATATATATCTTTGTATGTATATTGGATTATATCCATATACCATATGCTTTAAAAGTTGTTTCAATATCATGTTTTTGTAATTGATTGAGTTTTGGACAAAACGAATTTTCATTTGAAAAATCCAAGTTTCTGAAAATACAGGATTTGGTTTTCGGCAAAACTTATATAACACAAAATTAGTTCAAATTGTTTGAATTATGTTTTGAAATATTTAACACATGTTTGTATATCAAAGATAATGTTAGAAACTATTTTTGTGGAATTTTAGAAGTTTTATGGGATTTTATTTTAAAATCTAAACCCAGTTTTAAAGTCCTGAAAATGCCCTGCCAGGCTCTGGTGGTCGACCGGAACGGTCGACCGTACCCAGAGTCGGTCGACCGGACCGGTCGACAGACGTGCACAAATCGTGCACGCTGGCCAGCCACTTGGACCGGTCGACCGACTGCAAGTACCCCACTCTCGGGTGGGGGCGGTCGACCGGACGGTCGACCGTAAGGCTTGGACGGTCGACCGAGCGGTCGACCAGCCAGAGAGCATTTGCTCTCTGGATTGGCACGGTCGACCGGGCGGTCGATCGGAAGGCTCCAACGGTCAAATTTTTAACTGTTGACGGTCGACCGGGCCGGTCGACCATCAACCGCCAGGGCTGAAAAATGCCCCAATGTCTAGTTTTTCTTGGGGCTTATAAATACCCCATTTGTAGGGTGTTTTGGTTAAGTTTTTAAAAAGAAAATTTTCCTACTTTCTAAGTGTTTTCAGCAAAGAAGTTTTGGGTTCAATTTCTATTCTCTATTTTGTTTTAAAAAGTATTTTGTTATTTCAAAGAAAATAATCTTTTGGGAATTGGTTTTTGATCTAAAAATTCTATATCTATTTGGGGTTTTTCCCAAGTGATTTTCTTTGATCAAAACACTTTGTTTTCCACACTTGAGCCATATCTTACTATCATATCTATTTAGGACCTTTTTGTGGAAGAAGTTGTTTGTGGTTGAGATAGACCACCAAGTTGCAACCCTCTTTATTTGTGGTATCCCTCTTGTGAAGAGGTTGATTTGGAGTGGTTGTTAGCTCCCTCTAGTGAGAGGTTGAGGTTGTGGTTTGCTCCCTCTTGTGAGAGGTGGAGTTATGTTGGTTTTGTGTCCCTCTTTGTGAAGAGGTGGATTGTGGTTGTTTGGCTAAGTGCCTACCCCTCTTGTGTGAGGTGGTGTTTGAGTTGGTTGTGCTTTACCTCTAGTGAGAGGTTGTATTCAGTTGAGAGAGGAGTTGTGTACTCCTGGTTGTATTGCCCCAAATCCTCAGTGGAGGTTCCCTGTGTGGGAGTTCTGTGTGGACAAGTTAGTGGAATGGAAATCCTTCTGGGTGAAGGCGGGGACGTAGAGCAGTGGCTCGAACCTCGAAACAAATCTTGTTGTTTGCGTTTGATCCATTGACTCTCTCTCTATTACTTTGTGTCTTGCATCATTTCATATTGTTCATTCATATATTATATGATTGGCTTGTTTGTGTGTGCCTCACTTGTGCTTAACCACGAGAGCTTCATATAGCGCCTCAACTCTTATTCAGAGGAATCAAGAGGAGTTAGTCCAGAGCCCTTCACCGGGAATTCGGCTACACTCGTTGGTTGCATTAAGTGTTGTAGCAATTAATTTTTAATTTTTGCATTTAGTTCATTAGATTAGCCTTATCACCTATTCACCCCCCTCTAGGTGATTTCAATTAGTATCAGAGCCTACGCTCCTGATATTAGGTTTAACCACCTAGGAGTGTGATCTTAGTTTTGCTAATCTATCATTTGCATTTGCACACTTATATTGTTTACACACACTCATGGATTGCTTGACACCTCCCATGTTTGATGTCTCCAACATTGACATGTGGAAATTTAGGATGTCCATGTATTTGAAAACCCTAGGCTTGCTTGCTTACCTTGCTATTACCAAGAAATCCTTCTCTAGTGCTAGCAAGCATATAGAGGCCAATGCACAAGCCCTTGAGGCACTTAGAAGCACGCTAAACAAAGAATATCTATGCTTAGTTTTCTAACTGTGATTCCGCCTTTGCAGTGTGGAACACGTTGACCTCCTCCAAACTTCAATTGCCTATCCAATCGGAGGATGAATCTAGTGGAGAATCCGACGATGCATTCTACATGGTCCAAGGGAATGACTCCCTTGAGGTATATTCGGAATCTCACTTAGATGATGATGATGCTAGTTCTTCATGTAATGACTATGTTGATCCAAATGCTTTGAATGAAGAACTTTCTATTGTTTGTGAAAAATTGCTAGAAAAATATAATCTTTTGAAAAAGAAAAGTCTAGAACTTAACAATAAAAATAAAGAGTTGCTTTCAAAACTAGACTTGATTTTACAAGAGAAAGTGGAGATTTCTAATGAAAGGGATTCATTGAAATCTAAACTTGAACTTGCCCTTAATGGAAATAAATTTTGAAAAATAGAAATGATTGTAATGATATTTTAAAGAAAAATGAAAACTTGTCTTTAAAACTTGATTTTGTTGTAAAAGAAAATATTTCCTTGAAAACCAAAATTGATTCTATTTCAAAAGATTTAGAAGTTTGCTTAAATGAAAATAAATCTTTGAAAAATGAATTAGATACACATGTTTGCCATGCTAGTGTAGCTTTACATTCTAGCTTACCTATTGCATGCACTTCTTCTAGTATTAAAAATGATATAAATGTTTTGAAGAAAAGTGTAGATTGTTTGGGCTCCACTTTGAGCCATTGTGCCAAGAACCATACACGTTTGGAATCATTGTTTCGAAAGAAACAAGTTCCTCTTATGCATGCACACAAATCACGGCATACACATGCTTCGCACGTTCATGTACACAACACTATGTATGATCATGTGTACACTTGTACACATTGTGTACGTAAGGGCCACCTTGCTAAATTTTGCTATGATAGAGTTCATGATGTAAATTTAGCAACTAAATTTGTTTGGGTTAGGAAAGGTACTAACCCCCATGGACCCAAAAGAGTGTGGGTACCAAAGACCACCCCTATTGTATTTGATGTAGGTGTGGGCTCTCGCATGACGTGAGAGTAATGGTGCCTTGAGGTGGATGCGTTTCGAGCTTAAAGAGGATTATTTGGATGCATCACTTTCAAGGGGAGTTTGGTTGGAGGACCACGTTGTTTTGGAGATATGGAGATGTGCCCTACTGGTTTTGGTAACAATCTCTTACTCCTCATTTATAGTTTACATGCTTCTCATATCATTGATTTTAGCATGTTTTTGATGTTTCATGATTAGTATGTTATATGCCATGTCATTTAGATTAGTGATATACATGTTTAGTATTTGAGACACTAATGTTTTAATATGGATTTATCTCTTTGTGTTCTCACATTTGTTTAACTAATGTGTATGTCCTAGATCTATGCATGTGCATGTACATAAAAATCATATGTATGTTATGAGTTTTTGTTTTGATTTCTATGCTTCATGTTTTGATTACATGTTTAGATGTTAGTTTTCATTAAAACTTGGATATATACTTGTACATCTAGTGAGCCACAAATAGACTATATATGTTTGTGCTTGAACGCTCATTTGTACTTATTAAATGTACTAGTATAGTCTAGTTTTGATAATTCATACATTTGACCTGTATTACCATTTTGTACATGTTTTCCATGTTTATGTTTAACTTCATATATATGTCTATTTTGTCTAAACTATTAGATATACATATACATCCTTGAGCCACTTGCCTTCATGCATATACTCTTGTGGACTCATTCATGTTTGGATATGTATGTGTACGATAGTTTGAACATACATATACCTTGAAGGATTCTAGTTTTGATTTTTATGTTTTCATGTTTTAAGAAATTTCTTATTGAGCTTGATTGTCTATTTCCATGACTATGTTTTTCACATTATGCTTATACACTCACATCATTCATGTTTTCTCATGATTTTGTTTTCATGAGTATGATATATGCTTCATAGATTTTGAGTGTTGGTGATCATGTGATTTACATGTGTTTTATGGAATATATTTTTGTTTTATTCCTTGCTTGAAGGATTTCGTACTAGTTTACAAGTTTTTCATTAAACTAGCTCATATTCTTCATGTGGTAGGAAATATGAGTTATACACTTGAACGTATTATGTTTTCAATTGGTCTCATTGGATCTTTTCAATTGGTATCAATATAGACATTCTTTTTGTATACTCATATATGTTTCTATATATGTATACTTACACTTCAAATAGTATCAATTTCGATTGGTATTCTATTTTCCATACATACATATATAAGCTTTATTTGTGCTTACTATATCTCTATATCTTTGAGCACAAATTTTGGTTATGCTAAGCTTGATTTCTTAAATGACTATTATATTTCAATTGAGTATGTTTCAATTGGTATCTTATACAAGCTTATACATCATTTTATTTGGTATTTCATAAAGGGGAGAAAATTCATATTTCACTATTTCAATTGGTAATCAAATTGGTTTTGTTTTACTCCCACACTTTATGATGAAAAATGACTGAAAAAAAAGGGATATTGATTATTTTTGGTATCATTTGCTCTTAATGAAAAATTACCTTCAATTGGTTTATCTTAAATTGGTATCATATTGAAAATTGATTTATTTTTTTACAATTAGTATCCATATATTTCAATTGGTATCTATTGATCTATTCATTTCAATTGAAATCCATGTAAATTTAAATTGGTATCAAAATAATTTCTTTCATTGGTATCAAAATTTCATTGTTATTTCAATTGGTAAAATGCTTGTATTTCAATTGATAATATGTTTCAATTACAGTTAGAATTCAAAATTATATTGTTTAGTTACAATTGGATTCTTAAAAATGTCTTGATATGAATTGTCTATATGCAAGGAGAGCTTAACATCTCTTCTACATGTAGATTCATATTGAGTGTATCTTATATTGATGAGGTTAACAACTCTTCTTCATGCGGTACACGTGTGTAGGGGGAGCTTTACATCTCTTCTTATGCATTGCATATTATGCGTTATGCGAGTTAGG
Organism: Agave tequilana; assembly: GCA_038442645.1. NCBI lineage: Eukaryota > Viridiplantae > Streptophyta > Magnoliopsida > Asparagales > Asparagaceae > Agave > Agave tequilana. Next base: position 66,669 of record JAVJIF010009922.1, read on the forward strand.
GCTAGTCATTCCTTCTTCATGTAATGCATATATGTAGGGAAGTTAACTTAGCGTCTTCCTCTTCATGAATGTATATCGCATATATCTTTTATTGTTTTGTATTTAGTTTTACCCCTTTGTTGATGATTGACAAAAAGGGGGAGAAGTATTTGGTATATATGCATGTTTTCCTAGCTTTATTCATAAAGGGGGAGAAGGATTTATGTTTATGCATATATGTTTTATTTTGTAAATAGGAGAAAAAGAATTTGATGAGTTTTATGCTTGATTGGCATGTTTATCTCCTTGCATTTACATACAGGTTTATGAGCTTTCATTGCATATTTATTTGTTTATTGTGATGCATGAGTTAAGGGGGAGCTTCTTTGAAGCTTTACTTTAATCCATGCATATATAACTCCATGAGTTTTGTCATCATCAAAAGGGGAGATTGTTGGCGTAAAGGCCCATCACTCTAGTTTTGATGATGATCAACTCATGTAGTTATAGTTACTAATAATCTTGTGATGCTTAGTTTCAGATACTTAACCAAGATATTAGTAGGTGACAGCTTCAACAAAGGTGTTTTTTGGAGCTTTCACATGGTGATTCAAGAGCCCGAGCATCAAAGTTCATACCCTAGCACTCGTTGGAGTCAAGCTCGGTGGATCACGTTTGGATCGAGTCGACTTGAAGACAGAGTTCGTCAAGAAGACTTCGGTACAAGGTTTAGTTTATGTTTTAGATCCATTGTTAAAGATTGTATAGTGTGATATGCTCAAGTTCACAACACACACACTTGTTTAAGTTTCATGTTTATTGGTTTTCGATTTTTGGTTTAACCGATCTTTGTTTTCATGAATAGATATTATATCAAAACAAGTTTACTTGGTTTATGTACATTAGATTTGTTCTATATACATGTATGCTTTATTCTTGAACAAACTTAGTTTGATATACCTATTCATGTATTTAGGTTTTGTGTTTTAACAAAACATATTTTCGGATTTAATATCAAAAACATTGATATATATCTTTGTATGTATATTGGATTATATCCATATACCATATGCTTTAAAAGTTGTTTCAATATCATGTTTTTGTATTTGATTGAGTTTTGGACAAAACGAATTTTCATTTGAAAAATCCAAGTTTCTGAAAATACAGGTTTTGGTTTTCGGCAAAACTTATATAACACAAAAATGGTTCAAATTGTTTGAATTATGTGTTGAAATTTTTAACACATGTTTGTATATCAAAGATAATGTTAGAAACTATTTTTGTGAAATTTTAGAAGTTTTATGGGATTTTATTTTAAAATCTAAACCCAGTTTTAAAGTCCTAAAAATGCCCTGCCAGGCTCTGGCGGTCGACCGGACCGGTCGACCGTACCCAGAGTCGGTCAACCGGACCGGTCGACCGACGTGCACAAAACATGCACGCTGGCCAGCCACTTGGGCCAGTCGACCGAGCGGTCGACCGACTGCAAGTACCCCACTCTCAGGTAGGGGCGGTCGACCGGACGGTCGACCGTAAGGATTGGACAGTCGACCGAACGGTCGACCGGCCAGAGAGCATTTGCTCTCTGGATTGGCACGGTCGACCGGGCGGTCGACCGGAAGGCTCCAACGGTCAAATTTTTGACCGTTGGCAGTCGACCGAGTCGGTCGACCGTCAGCCACCAGGGCTGAAAAATGCCCCAACGGATAGTTTTTTCTTGGGGCTTATAAATACCCCATTTTTAGGGGGTTTTGGTTAAGTTTTTAAAAAAGAAAAATTTCTCACTTTCTAAGTGTTTTCAGCAAAGAAGTTTTGGGTTCAAATTTCTATTCTCTATTTTGTTTTAAAAAGTGTTTTGTTATTTCAAAGAAAATAGTCTTTTGGGAATTGGTTTTTGATCTAAAAATTCTATATCTATTTGGGGTTTTTCTCAAGTGATTTTCTTTGATCAAAACACTTTATTTCCACACTTGAGCCATATCTTACTATCCTACCTCTTTAGGACCTTTTTGTGAAAGAAGTTGTTTGTGGTTGAGATAGACCACCAAGTTGTAACCCTCTTTATTTGTGGTATCCCTCTTGTGTAGAGGTTGATTTGGAGTGGTTGTTAGCTCCCTCTAGTGATAGGTTAAGGTTGTGGTTTGCTCCCTTTTGTGAGAGGTGGAGTTGTGTTGATTTTGTATCCCTCTTTGTGAAGAGGTGGATTGTGGTTGTTTGGCTAAGTGCCTACCCCTCTTGTGTGAGGTGGTGTTTAAGTTAGTTGTGTTTTGCCTCTAGTGAGAGGTTGTATTCGGTTGAGAGAGGAGTTGTGTACTCCTGGTTGTATTGCCCAAATCCTCAGTGGAGGTTCCCTGTGTGGGAGTCCTGTGTGGACAAGTTAGTGGATTGAAAATCCTTCTAGGTGAAGGCGGGGACATAGAGTAGTGGCTCGAACCTCGAAACAAATCTTGTTGTTTGCGTTTGATCCATTGACTCTCTCTCTATTACTTTGTGCCTTGCATTATTTCATATTGCTCATTCATATATTATATGCTTGGCTTGTTTGTGTGTGCCTCACTTGTGCTTAACCACGAGAGCTTCATATAGCACCTCAACTCTTATTCAGAGGAATCAAGAGGAGTTAGTCCAGAGCCCTTCACCAGAAATTCGGCTACACTCGTTGGTTGCATTAAGTGTTGTAGCAATTAAGTTTTAATTTCCGTATTTAGTTCATTAGGTTAGCCTTATCACCTATTCACCCCCCTCTAGATGATTTCAGATATGGTTACTAAGTTTACAAAGATTACTAATGGACTTTCTTCTTTAGGTGACGTCATTGACAACGACCAAAGAGTGAGGAAGATCATCCGTGCACTCCCTCCATCTTGGGAAGTCAAAGACACAACTTTGAAGGAACTCAATGACAAGGAAGAAATGGAGCTTATAGGTCTCATTGGAAATCTCAAGACCCATGAGATGGAAAGAAAAGCAAGAGAAGAGATGGCTCCTCCCAAGAAGAAAGCTATTGTCTTCAAGAGTTCTTCCACCTACTCCGACGAAGATGATGAAGAAGAGGATGATGAAGATCTTTCTCTTCTTATAAAGAACGTTTGGAGAATGTACAACAAGGCAAAGTTCCAAAATAGAAGGAGATGGCAAGGTAAAGAGGAGAAGAAAATCATTTGCTTCAATTGCCGGAAGCCGGGTCACATTGTTGCGGAATGTCCGGATAAAGCCAAGCCCTCCACCTCCAAGAAGCCATACAAAAAGAAAGCTTTAAAGGCTACTTGGGATTCGGAGAGTGAATCCGATGAGGAAGTTGACACCGCCAACATGTGCTTCATGGCAAATGAAAGCACAAGCAAGGTAACTCCCGATACACCCATTGATTGTGAACTATCTATAGAAGAATTAGGAGAAGCTTTTGAAGAACTTTCTCATAACTATGATTTTCTCAAAAAGAAATACTTGAAAATGAAAAAAGAAATGAATCACTCAACCACAAAGTTTTCATTCTTACAAAAGAAAAAGATGAATTGTTTTCTACTCTATCTTCTACTCAAAAGGATTTTGATGAATATAAATTTCTTACAAAGGTAAATTTTCACAAATTGATGAAAATGAGATTTCCTTGCTAAAGAAGAAAATTGATTCATTAGGAGTAGTTTTGAAGAAATGTGAATTTGATAAAACTAAACTAGAGGCTATGTTTTCTAAGAAACATGTCCCAAAGAAACATTCTCATGCTATTCATACTCATGCTCATAAATCACAACCTATACATCATGCCAAGCACCCTAAACATGCTCACACTCCACACACGCATCATGCATTCATGTATGGTAAAATCTTTTCATGCACATATTGTGGCCTTAAAGGTCATTTAGTTAAATTTTGCTATGATAGGATTAATGCATCGCATAATAATGTTTGGGTTCAGAATACTAACATTCAAGGACCCAAGAAAGTTTGGGTACCAAAGTCAACAAATTTGTTAAATGATGTAGGTACGTTCCAAAGCCCAACGACGTAAGGAGTTGTGATATCTTGATAGTGGTTGCTCAAGGCACATGACATGAGATATCAATAACATCACAACCCTATCAAGATACCATGAAGGTGGCACCGTCACCTTCGGAGATGACGCCAAAGGAAAGATCATTGGTATTGGTAATGTTAAACTTGATACATCTCCTTTAATGAAAAATGTTGTTTTAGTTGATGGCCTCAAGCATAATTTCTTGAGTGTTAGTCAACTTTGTGACAAAGGCTTTAATGTTATTTTTGATGATCTAGCATGTAGTGTTATTGATAGACAATCCAATGCATATATATTTTCCAGATTTCGTGAAAACAATGTATACATGATTGACATGTCTAATATGCTATGCAATGCTACTTTTTGAAAGACCTCGATGATGACTCTTAGTTGTGGCATAGGAGATTAGGCCACATTTCTTTTGACCATCTATCTAGATTAAACAACAAAGAAATGGTAAAAGGTATTCCTTACTTGAACTTTGAAAAGGACCGCATTTGCGATGCGTGCTAACTTGAAAAACAAACCAAGTCCTCTTTCAAGTCAATCAAGGATATCATGACATCACGACCTTTGGAGTTGATCCATATGGATTTGTTTGGTCCTACACAAACCAAAAGTCTAAGTGGGAATCGTTTTGCTTTTGTTTTAGTTGATGATTTCTCGCGTTTTACTTGGGTTTTCTTTTTAGAGCACAAAAATCAAGCCTTTTCATATTTTCAAGCTTTTAAGAAAAGAGTTGAAAAGGAAAAAGATTCTTCTATTTTAAGAATAAGAAGTGATAGAGGTGGTGAATTTAATAACCAACCCTTTTTACCACTTTTTACGAAGAACATGGAATTAAGCATGAACTATCTTGTCCTAGAACTCCACAACAAAATAGAGTCGTTGAGAGGAAATATCGTACATTACAAGAGATGGCTAGGACAATGATAAATGAATATGGTCTCCCTTATTATCTATGGGCCGAGGCCGTTAATACATCTTGCTACATATCAAATAGGGTTTTCTTACGCAAAAATACTTCAAAAACATCTTTTGAGATTTATTTTTCTAGAAAGCTAAATGTTTCATACTTTAAAGTTTTTGGTTGTAAATGTTTTGTTTTGAATACTAAAGATAATTTAGGTAAATTTGATGCAAAGTCTTATGAAGCAATTTTTGTTGGTTACTCTAACACTAGTAAAGCTTATAGAGTTTTCAATAAGTCATCTTTGACTATTGAAGAATCTATACATGTAAAGTTTGAGGAATCTAATGTGTTTGTTGAGAATGTTGTAGAAATAGTTTCCCTAAATGAAGACATGGAGAAAATTTCTTTGAAGGACTCACCTACTCTTGAAGACATGCCAAGGGTGATGAAGAAAATGAAGTTCAAGAAGTTGAAGTGGAGACTACTCAACCACTTCCAAAAGATTGGAGATTCAATTCACATCATCCCAAGGATCTTATTATAGGTGAAGTATCAAAAGGGGTAACTACTCGTTCTAAACTTCATGATCTTTGTGGGCACTATGCATTTATTTCTCACTTTGAACCAAAGAACATCCTCGAAGCTGAGGGCGACTCATATTGGTTGCTAGCCAAGCAAGAGGAGCTCAATCAATTCGAGCGCAACCAAGTTTGGCATCTTGTTCCTAGGCCCCACGATAGACCAACAATTGATACTAAGTGGATCTTTAAAAACAAGTTGGATGAGTCGGGAAATATTGTTAGGAATAAAGCTAGGTTAGTGGCCCAAGGTTACACTCAAGTCAAAGGTATCGATTTTGAGGAAACTTTTGCACCCGTAGCACGACTTGAAGCCATACGGATGACACTTGCATTTGCTTCTTATAAAGATTTTAAACTTTTTCAAATGGATGTAAAAAGTGCTTTCTTAAATGGACTTATTGAAGAGGAGGTGTATGTTGGATAACCCCCCGGGTTTGTTGATCCTACACATCTAGATTTTGTTTTAAAACTAGACAAAGCTCTTTATGCTTTAAAACAAGCCCCTAGGGCTTGGTATGAAAGACTATCTTCATTTCTTATTTCTAATGGTTTTAATAAAGGAAAAATAGATACTACTACTTCGTTTACCAAACATGTTGAAAATGATGTACTTATAGTTCAAATATGTGTTGATGATATCATATTTGGTTCTACTAATGAAAATCTTTGCAAAGCTTTTGAATCATGCATGAAGGACGAATTTGAGATGTCTATGATGGGCGAGCTTAATTACTTTCTTTGTTCTCCAAATCAAGCAAAGGAAGGATGAGATTTTCATAAATCAAGCCAAGCACACAAAGGAACTTATCAAGAGATTTGGTCCTGAAGGAGCTAAGACAAGGAAAACTCCCATGGTTACCACCACAAAGCTTGACAAGGATGAACAAGGTACAAATGTAGACATTAAATTATACCATAGCATGATTGGTAGCTTGTTGTATTTAACGGCTAGTAGGCCGGATATTATGTTTTGTGTATGTCTTTGTGCTCGATTTCAATCGTGTCCTAAAGAGTCCCATTTGATTGCGGTAAAACGCATTATTAGATACCTTAAGGGCACAATTGAAATGGGTTTGTGGTATCCGAGGACCGGATAATTTTTCATGACGAGTTTTTCGGATGCCGACTATGCGGGTTGTAGAGTGGATAGGAAGAGTACAAGTAGAACATGTCAATTTCTCGGTAATTGTCTTGTTTCATGGTCTTCCAAGAAACAAAATTCGGTAGCCCTCTCAACCGCCGAGGCGGAGTATGTTGCGGCGGGGGCTTGTTGTGCACAAGTCCCTTGGATGAAACATATTCTCCTTGACTATGATTTATATTTTGACCATATTAAAATATTTTGTGATAATACTAGTACTATTCATATGACTAAAAATGCAAATCAACATAGTAAGACCAAGCACATTGACATTCGGTATCACTTTCTTCGAGATCATTATGAGAAAGGTGATATTGATATTGAATATGTTTCTACCGATTTTCAACTTGCCGATATTTTTACAAAACCACTAGACTATGCTAGATTTTCCTTTATTTGTGGTGAATTGAATGTTTGTGTTATGGAATCATGAAAATTATTTTTTTAACAATGTTTACCCTTTTTGATATATGACAAAAAGGGGGAGAAAAAGTTAGCTTATTATTTTGAGTTATGAGTTTTTGAGTTATAACAAGTTAGTTTTGAGTTTTGAGTTTTGAGTTTTGAGTTTTGAGTTTTGAGTTTTAAGTTATAACAAGTTAGTTTTGAATTTTGAGTTTTGGATTTGAGTTATAAAAAGTTAGTTTTGAGTTTTGAGTTATAACAAGTTAGTTTTGATTTTTGAGTTTTGAGTTTTGAGTTTTAAGTTATAACAAGTTAGTTTTGAATTTTGAGTTTTGGATTTTGAGTTATAAAAAGTAAGTTTTGAGTTTTGAGTAATGAGTTTTTCGAGTTTTTGAGTTATTGTTTGTTTGAGCAATATGTCTTTCTTATGCCAAGTTTTTACTTTTCATTCATGTATATATAGCTTTTCATATATAGCATGATTTGAGGGGAGCCTCCAAGCTCCTTCCCATTTTTCCCTTTTTTTTTAAAATAACTCATATGTTTTGTCATCATCAAAAAGGGGGAGATTGTTGGCCCAAGGTTACAATCACCCAATTTTTGAGTTTTGATGATTACAAAACATATATAGTTATTTGTACTAATCATATTTTAGTGTTTAAGTGTGTTTCAGGGTTCTAAGGATTGAAGTTGTGTTCTTCCCTAAAAGAAGGTACTTTTGACTTAAGATGACTCAATTCGGGTTCAAGGATTCAAGCTATACAACATTCCATGGAGAAGCCCTAATTTGAAGATCAAGTAGTCACCTAGAACCTTTGTAAGAATTAGTTTGTTAAAGAATGAGGTTATGATATGTTGGTTCAAGAAAACACACACACTCCTTCATTTTACAAAAATACGGTTTTTGTTTTGGATAGTTGGATTAGGTGCATGTCTTGGTTATTATACATGTCTCTAAATATTTTATATTTTTACATCTTGTTTATGTCATGTATACCAACCATTATAACATGCTACTTAATCATATAGCCATTTAAATTATTTTAAAAATTCTCCCAAGTTCAAAAATTTTTCTATAAAAATTCTGTTTCAGGCCTAACGGTCGACCGGCGGTCGACCGGATCCATTTTAGGCCTGATCGGTCGACCGGGCCTAGTGGTCTTGGCGTGCACGTTTGTGCACGTCTGCCGGTCGACCGGACTGTCGACCGACTGAAAGACCCTTGCTCTCAGGTTTTGTCGGTCGACCGGGCCAGTCGACCGACAGAACAAAGAAATTATTTTATTTAGCCTCCGGTCGACCGAGTCCAACGGCTAATTTGCCAATGGACTGCCGGTCGACTGGGCCGGTCGACCGACAGCCGCCAGCAGCCCCAACGGCTAGTTTATTGAAACTTGTTTTCTGGATTTGATGGGTTAAATCTTTCAGCTATTTCTGAAATTTTGGAGGCTATTTCCTGACCTATTTACCTAGCCTAAATGATGATTTGCTGGCAAATCCCTATAAATAGATGGCATTGGTCCCTTGTTAAAATTAAGAAAATCCCCTTGTTTTCAAGTTTCCAAAAGAAAGAAAAGTTTTCAAAGCTCTCAATTTCTAAGTGCATTCTTGTTACTATTTTTCAGTTGTTTTCAAGCTATTTATTACTACTTTACAACTGAATTTTTCTCACAACACTTCTTGAGCCAAAAATCTTTCCCATTTTATAAGGAGTTGTAAAAGAGAAGTTTGTGGTCTTCTTGATCACCTTGTTACTTGTTCTATCCTTGTGTTGAGATCCCTCTTGTGTAGAGGATTGGATTGGTGGGAGTTCGGTACTCCGGTCTTGTGTAGACCTCTTGTAATTCCTTTGAGGATATAGTGGAAATCCTTCACGGTGGTGAAGGCGAGGACGTAGAGCGGTGGCTCAAACCTTGAAATAATTTCCTTGTGTTTGCGATTGGTTTTCTTATTGCTTTTATTGCTTTACATTTCTATCTTGTGATATCTCTTGTGTGCACTTCATTATTGCATCCATTACATTACTTGCATTTTCCGTTCTTTACTCATCTCAACAAGAAAGCAATTACGGGCCTCAACTCATAATCTAGAGGAATCAAAGAGGAGAAGTTCTAGAGCCCTTCACGGGAAATTCAGCTTCAATTTCTTATTTTGAGTGACCGATTGCATCATACTTTCATACTTGTTTAAAATGATCATTAGATTAGCATTAACACCTATTCACCCCCCCTTCTAGGTGTTTTTCAGTAGTTATAGTTACTAATAATCTTGTGATATTTAGTTTCAGATATTTAATCAAGATATTAGTAGGTGATTGGCTTCAACAAAGGAGTTTTGGAGTCTTTCACATGGTGATTCAAGAGCCTGAGCGTCAAAGTTCATATCTAGCACTCGTTGGAGTCAAGCTCGTTGGATCGCGTTTGGATCGAGTCGGCTTGAAGACGGAGTTCGTCAAGAAGGCCTCGGTTTGTTTAGTATAGAAGTTTATATCCACTGTTAAAGATTAGATAGTGTGATATGCTCAAGTTCACAACACACACACTTGTTTTAAGTTTCATGTTTATTTGTTTTCGGTTTTAGGTTTAACCGATCCTGGTTTTCATGATTAGATTGAATCAAATAAGTTTACATGGTTTAATGTATATTAGAGTTGTTCAATATACATCTATGCTTCAACTATTTAAATAAACTTTGTTTGATAGTCTATTTCATGAGTTTGGAGTTTTGGTATTTAGACAAAACTTATTTTCGGATTTAATGTCAAAAACATTGATATATCTCTTTAATGTATATTAGATTCTATCCATATACTATATGCTTCAAAGTTGTTTAAATATCATGTTTTTTTATTTGGATGAGTTTTGGACAAAATCGGATTCCCATTTCAAAAGTTTTAGTTTTGAAAAATACGGATTTTGGTTTTCGGTAAAATTTTCATAACACAAAAATGGTTCAAATAGCTTGAAATATGTGTTGAATTTATTCATACATGTTTGTATTTCAAAGATAATACAAGAACTGATTTTTTTGGATTTTTAGAGATTTTATGGGATATAATTGGAATTAAAAAGACCAGTTTTTAAATCCTATTTTTAGCCCTGCCAGGCTCTGGCGGTCGACCGACCGGTCGACCGGACCAGGAGTCGGTCGACCGGAACGGTCGATCGAATGTGCACAAGACGTGTACAAAGGCCATGTCAGTCGACCGTGCAGTCGACCGACTGAAGTCAACCCACTCTCGGGTTGGCCCGGTCGACTGGGCGGTCGACCAGGCGGTCGACCGGCCAGAGAGCCGTTGCTCTCTGGTTCTGGGCATGGTCGACCAGGCGGTCGACCGGAGGACTCAACGGTCATTTTTTGACCGTTGGCCGGTCGACCGGAAGGCCAATCTGGGCCTTGTCAGCTGCCAACGGGCAGATTCTCTTGAGGGCTATATATACCCCATTCAAGAGTTAGTTTTGAATAAGATTTTGGAGAGAAAAATTTCATACTCCTTAATTAATTTTCAGCAAAAAGCTTTTGGGTTCAAAATTCTTATTCTCTATTTGTTTTAAACTGTTTGATAATTCAAAGAAAATAGTCTTTTGGGAATTGATTTTTGGTCTAAAATTCTATATCTATTTGGAGTTTTTCCCAAGTGATTTTCTTTGTTCAAAACACTTTGTTTTCTCACACTTGAGCTTATCTATCTATCCTATCTATTAGGATCATTGTTTTGTGAGAAAAAGATTGGGTTTGTGGTCTTTGTTGAAAAACACCTAGAGGGGGGTGAATAGGTGTAAGTGCTAATCTAGTGAACTAAATGCGCTAAATGCGGAAACTTAAAACAATTCTTGCAACACACTTAATGCAACCAACAAGTGTAGCCGAATTCCCCGTGAAGGGCTATGGACTAACTCCTCTTGATTCCCCTAGATATGGGTTGAGGTGCTATATGAAGCTCTTGTGGTTAAGTACAAGTGAGGCACACACAAACAACCAAGCATATAGGATGAATAGGCAATATGAATATATGCAAGGCACAAATGCAAGCAATAAGATATGAATGAATGAATGATGCTTTGCACAAATAAAAGAGAGAGAGAGTTAGGAGACAATGGATCAAACGCTAACAACAAGATATGTTTCGAGGTTCGAGCACCTTGCTCTACATCCCCGCCTTCACCACCGTGAAGGATTTCCAATCCACTATCTCCTACCGAGGGAACATCTATCGAAAAGGATTTGTTACAACAAAGGGAGTACCGAACTCCTCTCTCAATACAAACACCACCTCACACAAGAGGGGTAGGCCCTTAGCCAAACAACAACCAATCCACCTCACACTTGAGGGATACAAACCAACAACCAACTCCACCTCACCAAGAGGGAGTAAACACCAATCTCCACCTCTACCAAAGAGGGAGCAAACCAATCACCTCAAATCCACAACCTCAACCTCTACCAAAGAGGGAGCAACCAAATAATGAGGGTTTACAATAGGTGGTCTCTTTCAACCACAAACAATCTCTCCTTTTCCACAAACAAAAAGATTCTAAATAGATTAGGATAGAAGATAGGCTCAAGTGTGGAAAACAAGTGTTTTGATCAAAGAAAATCTCTTGGGAAAAATACCAAATGAATATAGAATTTTAGATCAAGAAACAATTCCCAAAAAACCTATTTTCTTTGAAAACAACAAAACACTTAAAAACAAATAGAATGAGTCTTTTTTCTCTTAAACACTTTTTAAGACTTGTTTTTAAAACCAGAGAATGGGAGAAAATCAGCTCTAAAAATCTTGGCCAAAATCCCAAAGGAATGGGGTTTATATAGGCCAAAACAGAAACTAGCCGTTAGGCTGATCTGGCAGCCTGACAGGTTAGCGGTCGGCAGGCCGGCCGACCGCCAACGGTCAAAAATATGACCGTTGGGCCAAACCGGTCAACCCCCGGCCGACCGAAATAAACAGAGAGCACTGCTCTCAGGTCCGGTCGACCGTCCGGTCGACCGTCCCTGTGGCTGCCAAACGTGCACAAGCTTGTGCACGTCGGTCGACCTCATGGCTCGACCGGCCTTAGGTGCGGTCGACCCATGCGGTCGGCCGACCTGGCCTGTCAGCCACTGTTCTGGGACAGAAACACAGTTAAAACATTTTTCTAAAAATTCTTTTATCTCTTATAAAAATACCCAAAATATGTTTTATCATTTTGCATTGATATATAAACATGTGATAAAAAGTTTAGCTCAAATATCAATCAATATGAACTATTTTTGTTTCTTAACACTTTTACCAAAAACCAAAACATGTATTTTTATCAAACTTGGATTTTTTCAATACATGAATAGGAAAGTCAAAATAAGTTTGTTTAAAAGTTAAGCATGCATGTATAGAATGAAACAACTATACATATATCAATTAAACTTGTTTTGATCAACTATTCATGAAAACCAAAAACCAAACATAAAACGTGTGTGTTTGTGTGCACTTGAGCATATCAACTATAATAAGCTTTACAAATGGATCTAAACACACTATCTAAACTTTGGATACCTAAGTCTTCTTGACGATCTCCATCTTCAAGTAGACCCGATCCAAAACTCCATCCATGGGCTAGGCAATGTGTGATCTTGAAACTTGAGCCCTGAAATCACCATGAAAAGCTTCTAAACTCCTTGTAGAAGCTAATCACCAACTAATATCTTGCTAATAGATCTGAAACTTAAATTCACAAGAATATTAGTAAACATAACTTCATGAGTTGATCATCATCAAAACTAGAGTGGAAGGCCTTTGGGCCAACAATCTCCCCCTTTTTGATGATGACAAAACTCATGGAGTTATATATGCATGGATTAAAGTTAAGCTTCAAAGAAGCTTCCCTTAACTCATGCATAAGCAAAGAAATAATAAATATGCAATGAATGGCAATTCATTATATCATGCATTAAAACAATAAACCAAAACATGTTCTAGGCTCTAGATACCAATGAAATATTCACAGTAAAACATGTTCTAGATACCAATTAAAATCATAATATATGCAAAAACATAAGCATGCATATAAACTCAAAATCTTTCTCCCTCTTTTTGTCAATCATCAACAAAGGGGTAAAAACAAAATCAAAACATAAACAAATTCTTCTATCAACAAAACATGTTCTAGACACCAATGAAATGTGAAAGGTGCTCTAGATACCAATTAAATGAATAAAACTTTTCCTTTTTTTTAAATAAATGTATACAAAGACATGCATATAAATCCAAATCTTCTCCCCCTTTTGTTCTATAACACAAATGATGTAAATAAGTGGTAAATAACAAATCATAAGATGTACACTCAATTAAGATACCAAATGAAACGTATATGTCAATGAAGTACATCTTGATACCAATTGAAAGTGAACATAAAACAATCAATAAGTGATATATGCGATATACATTCATGAAGAGGAAGACGCTAAGTTAAACTTCCCTACACATATGCATTACATGAAGAAGGGATGATAAGGCCCAATTCACATAACACATATTATGTAATGCATAAGGAGAGATGTGAAGCTCCTCCTCACACGTGTATCGCATAAGGAAGAGTTATCAAGCTCCTCAATACAAGATACACTCAATATGAATCTATATGTAGAAGAGATGTTAAGCTCTCCTTGCATATAGGCAATGTAAATCAAAACTTTTGAATATTTCTTAAAACAAAATTTTAGATACCAACTTAAAACATAAACATCTTGATATCAAAAGAGAGTATTTTCTTTTTAAGCCAAATAAACAATTTGATTGTGATATCATATGCTTAAAATAAACATCAATTTCCAATCATAAAGTGTGGGAGTGGGAATCAAATACCATTTGAAATATGAAAGTCAAATTTTCTCCCCCTTTATGAAATACAAACTAAAAACAATGCGTAGGCTTGATACCAATTTAAAAGTAATCAATTGAAATAGGATAATCATTAAGGTTTTCGAGCTTAGCATAAATAAATATTTGTGCTCTAAGATATAGGAATATAGTAGGCACAAATAAAACATATATGTAAGAAAAAAATAGATACCAATAGACATTGATACCATTGAAATGAAAGCATACATACATAAACACATATGATTATACAAAAGAATCAAGATTGATACCAATTGAAAGAGTTTCAATGATACCAATTGACATAACAATAAAAGCATGGTATAACTCATATCAAAATGAAGAATACGAACTAGTTAAAATGGAAATTTTTGTTAACTAGTACGAAATCCTTCAAGTAAGGAATATCTAAAAATAATTTTCATAAAACACATGTAAATCACATAGCACTTAAAAACACTCAATATTCAATAAAGTCCATACATGCTCATGAAAAATACTCATGAGAAATATTTTAAAAAATGGTGAGTGTACAAGTAATGTGTGACATGGCATTATGAAATTTCCAATTAAGCTCAAAATTCCTTGAAACAATGAAAATCATCAAATTATTTAATCTTCAATGTATATGTATGTCTTATACAAACTAAAGCATACATACATATTCAAAACACAACGAGTCCAAAAAATATATGCGTTAAGGCACGTGACTCAAAAAGGATGTATATGTATAATAATAATTTGGATAAAATAGACATATACATGAAGTTAAACAAATAAATACGAAATCAAGAAAAAAAACTAAATTTTCACCAAAACAAATTTCATTTCAAGGTATATGTATGAATTGTCAACACAGTAAGTATACATACATATCCCTAAACACAATTGAGTCCATATATATAGATTTGCATGAAAGGCAAATGACTCAAAGGGTATACATGTATATCTTAAGTTTGGCAAAATACACATATACATGAAATGTAAAACACATGATCTACAAAACAAATCCAAAATGAGAATACAAGTTTAAAATGTATGAATCATCAAAAAAAGACTATACTAGCACATCTAATGGGTTCAAATAAGCAATCAAGCCCAAACTATATAGATTTGTTTGTGGCCCACTATATGCACAAGTATAAATCCTAGTCTTAATGAAAACTAACATCTAAACATGTAATCAACACATGAAGCATAAAACCAAGATATAAATCAACATGATAAACATAAACATGATTATTATGAATATCCACATGTTATTAGATTTATGATGTACATGATAGCTAATCAAATACGAGAACACAAAATAATAATCCCATTAACATGGGTATCTCAAATACTATACATGTATGTCAAGAATCTAATTAACATGGCATTTTCATACTAATCACTAAACAATAAAACATGCTATAAACAATGAATATTAAAAGCATGAAAACAATAAATAAGAGTTAGGAATCGTTACCAAACCTAAAAGGCAACTCTCCTTATCTCCAAAACATGGTGGTCCTCTCACCAAACTTCCCTTGAAAGTAATGCATCCAATTGATTTCCATGAAGCTCGGAACGCATCCACTCTAAAGTACGGCAACTCTCACGTCATGTAAGAGCCCACACCTACATCAAAAAAGGAGGGGTGGTCTTTGGTACCCATTATCTTTTGGGTCCATGAGGGTTAGTACCTTCTCTAACCCAAACAAATTTATTTGCTAAATTTGAAAATGTAATCTATCATAACAAAATTTAGCAAGGTGGCCCTTACGTCCACAATGTGTACAAGTGTACACATGAGCATACATAGTGTGATGGTGTCCGTGAGGAGCATATGTATGCCGTGTATGGTGTGCATGAAAAGATGGAACTTATTTCTTTCGAACTAAGGATTCCAAGCGTGTATGGTTCATGGCACATTGGCTCATAGTGGAGCCCAAACAATCCATTTTCTTCTTAATTAAATTTATATCATTTTCAATCAAAGAAGAAGTGGAGCTAGCAATGGGTGGAGTGTGTGAAACTACCCTAGCATGGCAAACATGAGAATCAATCTTATTTTGCAAAACTTCATTTTTCTTTAAACAACCATTTAAATCATTTGAAATAGAAATAATTTTGTTTTTCAAAGCAACATTCTCTTTTAAATAAAATCAACTTTCGAAGACAAATTTTCATTTTTCTTCAAAAGAGTTTCACAATCATTTTTAGATTTTAAAACTCATTTTCTTTAAGTGTAAGAGCAAGTTGAGATCTCAATGAATCCCTTTCATTATAGACCTTAACCTTCTCTTGCAAAACACAATCAAGTCTAAAATGCAAACTTTTATTTTCTTTTTCAATTTCTAGACTTTTCTTTTTCAAAATCTTATATTTTTCTATTAACTTTTCACAAACAATTGATAGTTTTTCATTTAAAGCATGAGCATCAAAATTATCAGAAGAAGAACTAGCACAATCATTATCACTATTTAGTTGAGATTCTGATTGTACCTCAAGGGAGTCATTCCCTTGGACCATCAAGCATTGTGAGTCGGATTCTCCACTAGACTCCTCCGGTTGAATTGGCAATTGAAGCTTGCAGGTGGTGGTGGTTGTCAACATGTTCCACACTGCAAATGCGGAATCAAAGTTAGAAGCAAGCATAAGATATTCTTTATTTAATGTGCTTCTAATGGCCTCAAGGGCTTGTGCATTGCCCCTATATGATTGCGATTTCAAGATAGCATTTCTTGTAGCGCAAGAAAAAACATGTAATCCTAGGGTTTGTAGGTAAATGGACATCCTAGTCTTCAAACAAGAATGTTGGAAGCATCATACATAGGTGGGGTCATGAAGTCCATGGTAAACTATATGTGTGCAAACAAGCAAATGCAAACAATAGATTAGCAAAACAATGGATCTCACTCCTAGGATGTTAAGCCTAAATATCAGGAGCGTTGGCTCTGATACCAATTGAAAACACACCTAGGGGGAGGAGGGGGTGAATAGGTGAAAGTGTTAATCTAGAAACTAAATGCTCTAAATGTGGAAGCTAATGCAAATTTTGCAAACACACTTAATACAACACACAAGTGTAGCCGAATTCCCCGTGAAGGGCTCTGGACTAACTCCTCTGATTCCCCTAGATATGGGTTGAGGTATTGTGTAAGTCTTTGGTTAAGTACAAGTGAGGCACACACAAACAACCAAGCATATAAGATGAATAAGCAATATGAATATACGCAAGGCACAACACAAGCAAATATGATATGATGATAAGAATGATACTTTGCACAATTAAAAGAGAGAGAGGGTTAGAGAGATAATGGATCAAACACTAACAACAAGATATGTTTCGAGGTTCGAGCCCCTAACTCTACATCCCCGCCTACACCACCGTGTAGGATTTCCAATCCACTATCTCCTACCGAGGGAACCTTCACCGAGAAGGATTTGTTACATCAATGAGGACCGAACTCCTCTCTCAAACACCGCCTCACAACCGAGGGGAGGCCCGTAGCCAAACAAACACAACACCTCTACTTAAAAGGGTTCAACCACCAAGCTCCACCTCACACAAGAGGGAGCAAACCACAAGCCTCACCTCTACCAAGAGGGAGCAAACACCAACCCAATACACAACTCAACCTCTATCAAAGAGGGAGCAACACAAGAAATCAAGGGTTTACATAGGTGGTCTCTTTCAACCACAAACAATCTCTCCTTTTCCACAAACAAAAAGATCCTAAATAGATTAGGATAGAAGATAGCTCTGTTGGCCCAAAGGCCTTCCACTCTAGTTTTGATGATGATTAATCATGTAGTTATGTGTTACTAATATCTTGTGATTTTAGTTTCAGATCATTAATCAAGATATTAGTAGGTGATTAGCTTCAACAAGATGATTTGGAAGCTTTCACATGTTGATTCAAGAGCCCGAGCATCAAAGATCATATATAGCACTTGCTCGGTGGATCAAAGAGTTTTTGGTTCGAGTCGGCTTGGAGATTGCGCTCTACAAGAAGACATCGGTACCATAGTTAGTTTTGGTTTAGATCCAAATTGTAAAGATTAGAATAGTATGATATGCTCAATTCACAAACACACACGTTTCACGTTTTAAATATTGGTTTTCGATTTTTGGTTTAACCGATCTTGGTTTCATGAATAGATAGATCAAAACAAGTTTACATGGTTTAATGTATATTAGATTTGTTCTATATACATGCATGCTTCACTATTTAAACAAACTTAGTTTGATAATCTATTTCATGTGTTTTATGTTTGGTATTTCTAACAAAACATAATTTTGGAATTAAGGACAAAAACTATGATATATATATATATATATATATATATATATATTATATATATATATATATATATATATATATATATATATATATATATATATATATATATATATATAAATATGTCTCATGTAATTGGATTTCTATCCATATGCATCATACTTCAAAATGTTTTAAATATCATGTTTTTGTATTTGGAAGAGTTTTGGACAAAACGTATTTTCTATTCAAAATTCAAGTTTTAGAAAATACAGTTTTTGGTTTTTGGTAAAATGATAAGACACAAAAATAGTTCAAATTACATGATATTTGAGTTAAAATCTTTATCACATGTTTATATATCAATGCAAAATGTTAAAAACTATTTTTTGGGAATTTTTACAAGATTAACAAGAAGTTTTAAAATTATTTTCACCATGTTTTGCTGACCAGAACAGCTTCTGCCAGGCTAGGTCGGTCGACCCTAACGGTCGGCCGCCCAAGTAGCCGGTCGACCGTTCGGTCGACCGACGTGCACGGATACGTGCACGCTGGCTGCCTATTGGGCCGGCCGACCGCACGGTCGACCGACTGCATGCAGGCTAGTCTCTGTTTGTTTTCGGTCGACCGGGCGTCGACCGGTAGCTGGCAACGAGCAGAATTTGACCATTGGATGGTCGACCGGTAGTATATTTTTGACAGATTTGCTGCCAACGGCTATATTTTTCTGGGGGCTATAATACCCCATTCATAGCTGTTTTCTCTAAGATTTTTTGTGCGAATTTTTCCTGACTCTCTTGTGTTTTAACAGCAATCAAAAGAAGTTTTTGAACTCATATTGAACAATCTATTTGGAGTTTTTGCTAGGGTTTGGAAAACCAAAGAAGGATTTTGGGAAAAGAGTTTTGATTCATCTTCTATATCTTGGTTTCTGTTTTTCCCAAGGATTTTTCTTTGTGATTTTGATTTCCATTCCATTGGTTTCTCCACACTTGAGCTAAAATCTACTATCTCATTCTATAGGATCTTTGTGTGGGGAGAAAGAGATTGTTTGTGGTTGTTTGTTGACCACCAAGTTATAAACCAATCTTTGCTTGCTTTGTGCCTTTGGGTTATATCCCTCAAGTTGTGAGGTGATCCTTGTTTGCTTTGTGCTAATCCCTCAAGTTGTGAGATGATTGTTTTGTTGGATTGGAGCTTGCCTCAAGGAGGAGGTTGTGGTTGTAAAGAGAGGAGTGGGTACTCCTTGTGAGAGTTCTTTGTGACTAGCTAGTGGATTAGAAATCCTTCATGTGTCGAAGGCGGGGATGTAGAGCTGGGTGCTCGAACCTCGAAACATATCTTGTTGTTTGCGCTTGATCCATTGACTCTCTCTATCTCTCTCTTTACTTTGTGCCTGCTACTATTCATATTGTGCATTCATAATTGCTGGCTTGGGTGTGTGTGCATCACTTGTTGATTGCACTTGAGTGTATTGCATTAAGTTTTTAAATTCCGCATTGAGTTCATAGATTAGCTATATCACCTATTCACCCCCCCTCTAGGTGATTTCAAGCTCAAGTGTGGAAAATAAGTGTTTTGATCAAAGAAAATCTTGGGAAAAATACCAAATTGATATAGAAATGAAGAACAATAAACTAATTCCCAAAAACCTATTTCTTTAAAAATAACAAAACACTTAAAACAAATAGAATGAGTCCTTTTTGCTCTTTAAACACTTTTTAAAACTTTTTTTAAAACCGAGAATGGGAGAAAATCAGCTCTAAAAATCTTAGCAAAATCCCAAAGAAATGGGGTTTATATAGGCCAAAACAGAAACTAGCCGTTAGGCTGATCTGGCAGCCTGACAGGCTAACGGTCGACCGGCCGGCCGACCGCCAACGGTCAAAAATCCGACAGTTGGAGCAAACCGGTCAATCGCCCGGCCGACGAAATAAACAGAGAGCACTGCTCTCAGGTCCGGTCGGCCGCCCGGCCGACCGTCCCTGTGTCTGCCAAACGTGCACAAGCTTGTGCACGTCGGTCGACGCAAGGGTCGACCGGCCCTTGGTACGGTCGACCGTGCGGTCGGCCGTCCTGGCCTGTCAGCCACTGTTCTGGGACAGAAACACAGTTAAAACATTTTTCTAAAAATTCTTTCAAGTCTCTGTAAAAATCTTCAAAAATAGTTTTATCATTTTGCATTGATATATAAACATGTGATAAACATTTCAACTCAAATATCGAGCATATGAAACCATTTTTGTAATTTTAACATTTTACCAAAAACCAAAAACTTGTATTTTATCAAACTTGGATTTTTCAACACATGAATAGAGAAGACAAAATAAGTTTGTTTAAAAGTTAAGCATGCATGTATAGAATGAAACAACTATACATATATCAATTAAACTTGTTTTGATCAACTATTCATGAAAACCAAAAACCAAACATAAAACGTGTGTGTTGTGCACTTGAGCATATCAACTATACTAAGCTTTACAAATGGATCTAAACACACTATCTTAACTATGAATGCCTAAGTCTTCTTGACGATCTCCATCTTCAAGTAGACCCGATCCAAAACTCCATCCATGGGCTAGGCAATGTGTGATCTTGAAGCTTGAGCCCTGGAATCACTTGTGAAGCTTCCAAACACCTCTTGTTGAAGCTATCACCAAACTAACATCTTGTTATAAGATCTGAGACTAAAAAACACAAGAATATAGTAAACATAACTACATGAGTAATCATCATCAAAACTAGGGTGGAAGGCCTTTGGGCCAACAAAAACATGCTAATAATGAATAAAATGAGAAGCATGTAAACAATAATAGGAGTTAGAATCGTTATCAAAACCTAGAAGGCAACTTTCCTTGTCTCCAAAACATAGTGGTCTTTCACCAAATCTTCCTTGAAAGTGATGCATCCAATTAATTTTCATGAAGCTCGGAACGTATCCACTCCAAGGTACCGCTTACTCTCACGTCATGTGAGAGCCCACACCTACATCAAATACAATAGGGGTGGTCTTTGGTACCCATAACTTTTTTGGTCCATGGGGGTTAGTCCCTTCTCTTAACCCAAACAAATTTATTTGTTAAATTTGAAACATGTATACGATCATAGCAAAATTTAGCAAGGTGGCCCTTACGTCCAATGTGTACAAGTGTACACATGAGCATACAAGTGATGGGTGTTCGTGAGGAGCATGTGTATGCCGTGGATGGTGTGCATGCATAGATGGAACTTGTTTCTTTCGAAACAAAGATTCCAAACGTGTGTGGCTCTTGGCACATTGGCTCAAAGTGGAGCCCAAATAATCAACACTCTTCTTAAGATGGATATATCTGTTCAATTAAAGAAGAAGTGGCACATGCAATAGGTGAAGTGTGTGATACTACCCTAGCATGGCAAACATGTGCATCAATATTTATTTTGCAAAAAATCATTTTTCTTAAACATACATCTAAATCATTGAAATGGAAATTATTTTATTTTTCAAAGCAACATTCTCTTTTAAAACAAAATCAACTTTAGAAGACAAATTTCATTTTTCTTCAAAAGTGTTCACATTCATTTTTAGATTTTAAAAATTATTTTCTTTTAGTGCAAGATCAAGTTGAGATCTCAATGAATCCCTTCATTAGAGACCTCAACCTTCTCTTGCAAAACCTTGTCAAGTTTAGAAGACAATTTTTCATTTTCTTTAGTTAAAGCAAATGTCTTCTTTTTCAAAACTTTATATTTTTCAATTAATTTTTCACACACAATGGATAGTTCTTCATTCAAAGCATGAGCATCATATTCTCATCATAAGAAGAACTAGCATACTCATTACAATCTAGTTGAGTTTCCGATTGTACCTCAAGGGAGTCATTCCCTTGGATCTATAGCATTGAGAATCAGATTCTCCACTAGATTCCTCGGTTGGATTTGCAATTGAAGCTTGGAGGAGGTTGTGGTTGTCAACATGTTCCACTGCAAATGCAGAATCAAAGTTAGAAACAAGCATAAGATATTCTTTTTAAAGCGTGCTTCTAATGGCCTCAAGGGCTTGTGCATTGGCCCCTATATGCTTGCTATCACTAAGGAAGGATCCTTGGTAATGGCAAGGTGACCTTATATCCTAGGGTTTGTAGGTAAATGGGACATCCTAGTCTTCCAAACAACAATGTTGGAAGGGTCAAACATAGGTGGGGTCATGAAGTCCATGGGTCCAAGCTATATGTGTGCAAAAAGCAAAATGCAAATGATAGATTAGCAAACAAGGATCTCACTCCTAGGATGTTAAGCCTAAGTATCAGGAGCGTAGGCTCTGATACCAATTGAAAATCACCTAGAGGGGGGTGAATAGGTGAAGTGCTAATCTAGAAACTAAATGCGGAATCTAAAAACTATTTGCAACACACTTAGTACAACACACAAGTGTAGCCGAATTCCCCGTGAAGGGCTCTGGACTAACTCCTCTTGATTCCCTAGATATGGGTTGAGGTGCTATATGAAGCTCTTGTGGTTAAGTACAAGTGAGGCACACACAAGCAAACCAAGCATATAAATGATATAGCAATATGAAACAATGCAAGGCACAACACAAGTATGAATGATATGGCAATATGAATAATGCAATGGAACAACACAAGCAATATATATGATATGGATGAAATGAATGATGTATGCACAACACAAATAAAGAGAGAGAGAGTTAGAGAGATAATGGATCAAACGCAAACACAAAGATATGTTTTCGAGGTTCGAGCCCCTAGCTCTACGTCCCCGCCTTCACCGAGAAGGATTTCTAATCCACTATCTTGTCCACTGAGGACTCCCACCGAGGAACCTCCACCGAGGAGGATTTGTTACAACAATAGGAGTACCGAACTCCTCTCTCAACACCACCTCACAACCGAGGGGTAGGCCCGTAGCCAAACAACAACCAATCCACCTCACACTTGAGGGATACAAACCAACTCCAACTCCACCTCACCAAGAGGGAGTAAACCACAATCCTCAACCTCCACCAATGAGGGAGCAACCCAATCAAGCAAGAGTTTTTTCAACAAGTGGTTACAAAGACCACAAACTCTCTCTTTTTCCACTAAACAAAGATCCTAATAGAATAGGATAGAAGATAGCTCAAGTGTGAAAACCTAGGTGTTTGGAAAACAAAAACTCAAAGAAAAATACTTGAGAAA